>JAUTDX010005558.1:0-58349 GCA_030844895.1 Ambrosia x helenae | reverse complement strand
CGTACAACTTAACAAGCAACATGTACAACATATTTAAGCAAGAAATTTAAGGTATTTGGGCATAATTGTGACAATTAAGACACTTATGAGGGTTAATATAGACATTTCACCATCATCATCACTAACAATATCAAAATAAATTTACAGTAATTGCCCTTTTGTTCCCTCTCTGCCCCTCTCTTCTGCTTCATACGGTAGTATATTTATGTGTTTACAGTAAATTTACTTGATTGCAGTCTTTACTCCCTCAGTCGTTTTATATAGATTCCCTAATTGTTAACTCATCATCACCCCTAAATGAGGCTTCGCCTGTTGGATTACTCAAGTCATCTTCCATTTACTTCCTCCAATCCTTCACATTCGGTACGTTCGTGTCTCTCTGTGTGTGCGCCTATCGGGAATTAGACTGTGAGAAACTTCATTTGATACTTGGATGACATTTCTTTCATTATATTTGGGAAGTTGTTCTGGTTTCATGCTGTAACGCAAACCGATGTTTATCAATCTGAGCCGTGGGAACTCGCAGGTATCAATTTCTGTTTTTTAGTTTGGGTTTCGTTAATTTCTTGTTTGATTTCATCTTGCTTTTCATTTATGTGTTACGTTTATTCATTTATTCGTTGATTTGGTTTATATCATCTGGATTAGAACATGTTTTTGTCTTCATTTGTAAGGAACTTCATCAAAGTTTTATTTACTTAAATCTTAATATTTATTTACTTGATTGTGTATATTCTTGTATCTCAGCTAATGCGTGGTTTCCTTGGTCTTGCCATGGGCTCTTTGTGGAGGTATGTTGTTACTTCAGCTTATAAGTTATATCTATTAATTGGTATTTGTGTTTTTTTTTCCGCCACTTATGTTTTTGAGCCAATTTAGAACTTGTTATTTGATCAAGACTCAAAAGATGGTAGGCTGACTTAAGCAGTAAGTGGCTATTCCCATTTTTCAGATGATGTTTTTGTCACATTAAGCATAACCCTTAAGGGGGTCGCATAGTGGTAAACCGCAAACCGCTTGAGTTACTCTAGCAAATAGGTTCTCAAGTTTAAACGAACTTCCACAGGTTTTTGCCTGCAACCTCCTTGAAGGCCTCTGTTAAACACAAGTTGCGTTTTACCCGACCCCATTTGTTAGCAGGGTATTGTGGGGTCCTGTGAATTTTCCAGTAGCGGGTTCCCATAGTTACTAAAAAAAATAGAAAGAAAATATTTTGAATTGACTGTTTCAAAGCCTTCTTATTTCATTCATGTATTGCCTCACATCCAGTGGTTGATTCTAAGCTCTGCCTTTTTGTTGTAATTTGTCACCTCTCAGGTCAAAAGCAAGTTGTAATATGATGTTTTATCTTGAATGTGTCTATTTTTACTTGTGAACACTTGCTTTAGTGATATATCAAATTTGGAAGATTTTTTAGTGTCCACAAGAAATACAATGTTCCAGTTTGTTGAAATGTTTAAGTAATCATTTTATCAGATATTAACCATGAAAAATGTGGATTTAGTTCATAAGCGATTTTTGTTTACATTATGCTGCGTTGTTTTCTTTATCATGGCTGGGTTCTTATTCATATTTATACACAAAAAAATAGTCATGCCTTTGGTTTCTACTTCATTGAGATAACTAATGTAAAAATAATAAAGGAAAAAGAAATGTAATGTTATAAGTATATCTATCCCCTACGGATTTAATACATTGGCCAAGCTCATATCATTATTTTAATTTCCACATCCATGTTCATAGATGCATTAACCTTAATTATAGGAAGCAGTATGTCCTAATTTTAGGTATACATTGCCACTGCTTGATATAAGCAGCGATCCCCTTATAGTTACAGCTAAGCTTGATAGTTTGACCAAAGTCGACTCTTCAGATTTGGTAGTAATATTTTGCAGGGAATTGAAATGCTCTCTCTTGTAGGGATGAGCTTGGTATCATACCGTATTGAACCGATTCCGATATCGATTTTCTCCAAATCTTGGTACCGATACCAAAACATACAGTACCGATACAGACATTATACGGTAACGTAATTTAAGGTAAAATACCGGTTCAAACGATACCGATATCGAAAATAGCTAAATTTGGTCTCGAATTGGTACTGAAAATGGACCGTATCATTACTTGTTGCATCAACTTTTTTTGGTGCTTTATACCAAAATGTTCATCCCTACTCTCTTAGTTCTTTCAAGACCTGTGCCACTATACCGGGAAGGGAATTTGTTTTATCTTTAAAGATATATAGTGTTTGTCAATATTATAAGCATTCTGATGACGTAATGGGGTATTACCTCTTTGATAGTTTCTATTAATATATTCAAACAAAAAGTTATAAGGAAGTCACTTGGGTTAAATCAGCATCGATATGAGCTTGACGCTTTAAGTTGCATAGTTGATTGAGCCATCACATTGATTTTATCCGTTTCTATTGATCTCCTTACTGTTTGATTAAAAGTACTTGCTGCTATATATTTCTACATTAATATTTGTCGTTCGGTTATAAATTATTTCATTAATTTTCTTTCTCTTTTGCATCACTAGCCCGTGATACTTGATTACCTTGCTAGCAAGACAATCAAAACTGATGATTTGGTAGTGCTGTCCTGGATGTTGGTGGAGTTGATAGAGAGTTTTTGCCAAAAAGATATTTGATGCGCCATTGGCCATTGTTGATAAGCGGTGTCATGGGCACAATGTGGCTGAAGTAAGTATACAATTATTAGTATGCTCATTTTCATTGATTTGAGTTAACTCCTAAATCTGAAAATATTGCTAGCTAATTATTTTGGTGTTTACAGTCTTGCCTTGTATATGACAGAAGAAGAGATCCAGAAGGGTAAATTCTATCCATCTATTGGCAGGTACTGTTCTCATAGTCTCACACTCCCACTTCAAATTTTATTTAATTTAAAGATGTCACAATCAAAATCATGTCTCACATTTAATTACTAAGAAAATGCAGTTATCGATTATCTCCAACGGAAAGATCAAATCTACATTTGACTTTTCGGTGCAAATGTTAATAGTCTTGGGAAAATGTTTGATTGTTTGTCTTATAAAGTTTTTTTCTGTAATGAACTAATAACAACACAAACGTTACTGTTGCTTGAAAACTAAGAAAATAAAATGTTGCAGCTTTCATGAGTCCTAAAATGAGAAGTGTTGCAACTTTAATGAAATTTGATCTATATTATTACAACAACAATCTACTTCTTTTAGTTAAATGTTTTTGAGTTGAACCATTTGATCAATTAGGGATAAATGATAACCCACCCAAATTGACCCATTGATTAGTGATTAGTAACGGCTGGGCTTAATTGCCAGTTCCAGATACCCCACACATTACTTTGTAGTCATATATCAACACTTTTACTCTATTGCCAATGTTATCTACTTTCCTTTTATGATTGTAGCATTCAAAATCTCCACAATTTTGACAGTAGAATTATTTTAGCTCCAATATAACAAATGACATTAATCAGGCTTAATTCTAATGTCGAATGCAGGAAGAAACTATGGAATATGTAACGAGCAACATGTGGTATCCTGTTTACAGTCCGCTTGCTCACGAGAAATAAAGTGGCGCACATGAGGCTGTGCAGAATACAGATTATTAAGATTGATTGCATCATAAGAGGGTCCGTTAGCACCTTAAATACATGGCTAGGGAGAACTCAACTTTGTTGTTGAGGTTCATATACTTGCACACTTCTTGGTTAGAAATTTTGATGTTTTCCAGCCACAATGATCATGAAAAAATTTACTATTACAAATTATAATCTAACTCATAAATGAAATGATTTAGGAAGCTTTATGCATTAAAATACACTTTCCATAAACTTTGATGCCTAACCCATTTTGACCTTACCAAACCCAAAAGGGACTTGTTTTTTCATGTGACAGTTCTCGCATGGTTGGGCTTGTAGCCTTGTACCATTACTACTAAAATCGAACTCAGCTGGTCTTCTGGTTGAAGATTATGCCGCCTGTCTAGAGCTAAGCTAAGAAGGGAGTCAAGTTATAGAAAACAGCTCTGACGATCCGGGTGTGCTTATAATGCAAGTTAGTATTTTTGCTCCATTTTTTTCCTGTTGACGGATCATTCAAATTCAACTTTTGTAGTTTTCTCTACATTGCAGCTTCTCATTGATAACATTAGTCCCCCAGCCCCCAACATAACACACTTCCTTTTGAGGTTTGATCTTGACTCCCCTGTAGAGAGGACCGTGTTACAGCCAAAATTAAACTATAGGTAACTTTATGATAAATAAATAATTAGTTGAATTGTTTAATTTTGAATTTCTGTGTATTGTCTTATGAGTGATACTTCATTCTTTTTTTATTCATCATTTCAGTTGTTTGAAGGTTATTCTTGATATCCTGGAAACACTGCCAAAGCCTGATGTTAATGATTTGCTTAATGAGTTTGGATTTCAGTAATGTAATCCTGATTAATTTTGGATATGTTAATCGTCTGTCTGATCTTACTTAAAACAAAAGGTTATGATCTCTTGCAGTTGCTTTATGAATTATGTTCAGATCCACTTACCAAAAAGTATCAGTTTTTTGTCAAGGTACAATCTGTCATCCTATAAAATGGAGCTGTATTTAGTTAACTGTGCAGTTGTCTGAGTTACTCTTGAATTTATTACAACAACATTTGGATAACATTGGTGTTGCACCACTACCAAAAAGAAATAACACTCAGCCACTTCGAATCAGTTCTCTGCATCAGGTTTTGCCAACTTCTTTGTTATTGCTGTAAATTTAGAAAATTTAATAGAACTTGTTTAACATTTAAGATACCAGGAAATGACTAATTGCCAGTTGCCACTAGGTATTTTTGGTGTCAATCATTTTCTTCTTTCCTAATATTTTTGCTTAATACTTTGACGAAAATTCAAGTGTTCTTTTCTTTGGTTCAGAGAGCATGGCTGTTGAAGCTTTTAGCGCTTGAAATACACATAGGCAATGTGACATCATCCAGTCATCGAGAAGTGTGCAACATAATTATTGGTCATTTGTTTGGTCAAAGTGAAACTGAATGTTATAGTCACAATAATTTACTTTTACTTCAAAATAGCCCTGAAGATATTGCATACAGAGCCATCAGCAGGAGTAAGGTATATTTACTTTAGTCTTCACACATGCTACCTTGTTTATGATTATTATTCTAAAATGTTTCATTAATTTTTCTTAGGTATTAGAGTTGCTTGAGATAATCCAGTTTAGGTCTCTAGATACAACAATGAAACATTCTGAGATTCTCACACAAAATTTGGAGGAATGGTAATCACTAATCAGCAAATTATTTTCTAGGTTTCCATTACAATTTTTCATATTATTAGCTTATGATATGGTATTTTTTTACAGGGTGATGATATACTTGCGAATCCAACAACTAATTAAAAAGGAGGACAAAGCAGCCATCACCATGGTAGCAGAGAGGCGCCAGCGACTGACATGAGAGCACCTTAAAACCGTAGCCACCAATGCTTTGGTTTTAGAGAAAGTCGCCGCCGCCACCTCCACGCCTGTTGTCTCTTGTTAATGAATCGTTTTGAATGGACTTTACATGAGATGTCCATGAGAAGGTCCAATGTTTGGTATTGTCCGTTTGTAGTTTGAGAATGTTCTTACTCTCATTTCAACAATGGTAAATTGTAATATATATATATATATATATATATATATATATATATAGGGTCAAGATCGTGTACAAAGTGTTTTTTTTGTGAGAAGTGTGAGAAGTATTAAAAATTGATACTTAGGCATCATTTTTTGAACTTAGTCGTGATGTTTTGGATTGTTTTGCCTATAAAAACACCAAACATAACAATTCAAAACCGAAAACAATGTATTTTAGGCTTAAAACTTAAAACACCATGCTAAGAACATTAGCAGTGTGTTTTAAGCGTTAAGTAGTGTGTTTTAGCTGTTTTTTAAATTTAATGACTATAATACATTGTATTGATTTTGGTAATTAATATTATATCATTAATAATAAATTAGATGGTTGGGGGTATTAAGGTAAAATGGTCACCCACATTTAATTGAGAGACCTTAAAAGATGGAAACATATCCATCACCCTTCAATCTCAATCTCGTTCCTCTCTCTCTCTCCTTTCTCTCTCTCTCTCTCCTCACCGCCATCATCTTTCAATCTCAAAAAATTGACTGTGCAATTAATGGTGCAGAACAATGAACGTGCAAGTGTTTGATTTGTATGTGAATTGTGCAAGAATAAACAAAGGAGAAAAAAGGATTACATAAAGATTCCATTGTCTTCGTTTAAAAAAAAAGATTCCCTTGTCTTGGAGAAAAAAAAGGAATTACATAAAGATTACTATATCTTTATTAGCTCACCTTCACATTCAGTAGTTGCTGCTGTTGTTTTCTAGGGTGATGGAACATTGGTATCTTTAATATGGTGTTTTGTTCTAAATATGTTGTGTTTTATGTTCTTTTGTTATTTAAACATGTTTCAACATAAAACACCCTACGCATGTGAATAAAACACCATATGTGTATGTTCTTCTTATGTAAAACAAAACACCAAACACATGGAATATTCAACCCTCGTATTGTGTTATAACTTATAACAACATAAACTGCAACTAAAACATAAAACACTATTGTATCACGTTGGAACATAAAACACCAATAATTATCACGTATGAATATAAAACACTCTAAACAATTAAAAACACAAATGATAAAACACACTAGTAAGAAATTTCAATACTTGTTGTACCGTGAAGAAAATATTATATAACAATTCAACATAATTCTTTGACATTAACAAAATCCCTAAAAATACTCTTACTTAATAACAAATTTAATTGCATGTATTATCTCCTAAAATAAGATTAAGAAAGAAAATTACAATTATGACCCTCTAGTTAAATATCTTGGCTGCCACATGTCACCCCCACATTGGTTCTCACACTTCTCACAAAAAAATGAATTTGTACAGGAACCTAAATCTATATATATATATATATATAGGTTTAGGATCCTGTACAAAGTACATTTTTCGTGAGAAGTGTGAGAAGAACTAAGAATTGACATGTAGACATCATGTTTTGGATTTAGGAATGATGTTTTAGGTTGTTTTAACTTGAAAAACACCAAACACAACAATCTAAAACACAATACAATGTATTATAGTCATTAAATTTAAAAAACAGCTAAAACACACTACTTAACGCTTAAAACACACTGCTAATGTTCTTAGCATGGTGTTTTAAGTTTTAAGCCTAAAAATACATTGTTTTCGGTTTTGAATTGTTATGTTTGGTGTTTTTATAGGCAAAACAATCCAAAACATCACGACTAAGTTCAAAAAATGATGCCTAAGTATCAATTTTTAATACTTCTCACACTTCTCACAAAAAAAACACTTTGTACACGATCTTGACCCTATATATATATATATATATATATATATAGTATCATACATACCATTAATTTCTGTAAACAATTTTTTTGCATCTATAGGTTGAAGGAACAAACTTAGAGTTTCAACTTGAACAATATACTGCATATTTTGAGCCTTCTTGGTACATATAGTTACTCGCATATAAATACTCTATTTTTATATGTACGTATACAAAAAATATTTTTACTTAGTCGACACTATAATTCGTTACATGCATGTGCCTGTAACTTGTGCAAAAGTGATATGATGAGATGGACTATGAGCCTATGAGAGGGACTATGAGCCTATGAGAGGGACTAAGAGCTGAAACCACATGATCAAAAGTCAACAATCAAACACATATATTTTAAACCGTTAGCCACCAACATTTGATCCACAAATGTCAAAAGATCGTTTCATGTTTGTGTTTCTATTATATAATATTCAATTTGCTGAATCGACTAAAATTTTATTTTATTTAATTAGGTGGAGTGGTGGTTTGGAAGGGGATATAAGGTTAATAGGGATCAAATTAAGCTTAATTTAATGGTGATGATGAGAGGGTTAAATATAAAAGTTTTTTTGTAGTAAAGGGTGGAATTTGAAAGGTAGTAAATTGATTATTTTAGGAAAGGAAGTGTAAAAAGTAAAAAAGAAGAGTGCATTTAGCTCACTCCTTAGTATTATTGTTAGGGCGGTGACACGTGATATGTATGTCTATTTATCTCATTTTATTTATAGCTTTAGCACTACCAAAGTCAGATACATGTTGCTTTGTATAAGAAATAGGTTACGTTATCTACTGCGATATTAAGATTACAGCTTGATATTTGTAGCAATGGCATATGTTAGCTTCTTTAAGATTCTATAGACCACTATTCGTTACCTTCTATGATAGGAAATGGATTAACGTAACCGCTAAAAATAAAAATCATATAGAAAACAGTTGGAAAAGAACGGATAGTTTCGCGGTTCGTTTTAGAAACTGATTCACACGAAAAACAAACGGTAAAAATTGTAATATCCACATTTTTCCACTTGTTGTAGTTAAAATTCAGTGGTAAATAAAATCGTTAGAATTTTTATATACTTTCTTTTTATCCATTTCTTTACAAGTATACATACTTATGTACGAAAATACATGAATATATACCTTTATTATATCAAATTTATAAAAGTTCTTATTAACATTTTCTATTAACATTTTCGAATAAGGCCCCCGGTCCCGATGGTTTTAATTTTTGTTTCGTCAAAAGATTTTGGGAGCGATTTGAAGATGATTTCCTGAACATCATGGCTGAATTTCACTCTTCAGGTATTATTAATCCGGGTTGTGGAGCTTCTTTCATTACTTTGATTCCGAAAATTAAAACGCCTTTGGGTCTTAAAGACTATAGGCCTATTACTTTGGTTGGAATGATTAGTAAGGTTATTTCTAAAATCCTTACTAATCGTCTAAAAAAAGTGATGGGTAAAATTATTTCGGAATCTCAATCGGCTTTCCTTTCGGGTCGTTTCATCCTTGACGGCCCGCTCATGGTTAATGAAGTGGTGGATTGGTTGAAGAAAAAAAAAGAAAAAAGCTTTTTTGTTAAAAATTGATTTCGAGAAAGCTTACGACAATGTCAATTGGCGTTTCTTGAATTCTATTTTATCTCAAATGGGCTTTCATCCGTTATGGTGTGACTGGATTAAAGGGATTTGTCACTCATCCAGAGCGGCGGTGTTAGTAAATGGGTCGCCCACTTTTGATTTTCAATGCGAGAAGGGCCTTCGCCAAGGCGACCCGTTATCTCCTTTTCTATTCCTTATTGTTATGGAAGCTCTTTCTTGGTTTCTGGAGAAGGCCAAACACCTTGGCATTTTTAAAGGTATTACTTTTGACAAAGACGGTTTGGATATTACTCACTTGTTCTATGCAGATGACGCGCTTATTGTAGGGGAATGGTCTAAAGAAAATGTTCGTAACATAGCCAGAATCTTGCGCATTTTCTACTTATGCTCCGGGCTCCGTATTAACCTCCACAAGTCAAACATTTATGGGGTTGGTACAGAAGACTCGGAGATGGATGAGATGATGGACTTCCTTGGGTGTAAAAGAGGCACCATCCCTTTCAAGTACCTTGGCATCCAAGTGGGGGCAAAAATGAGCCGAATCAACAATTGGGACCCGGTTATTGAAATCATTAGAAATCGCCTTGCATCTTGGAAGGCTAAATCCCTTTCGATTGGTGGTCGGTTAGTTTTAATAAAATCGGTTCTTGAGAGTTTGCCCGTCTACTATTTCTCTTTGTACAAAGCTCCTAAGGCGGTTCTAGACTCTATGGAGACGATCATGCGAAGATTTTTATGGGCGGGCACAAGTGTTGATAAGAAAATCCCTTGGGTGGCTTGGGAAGTTGTCACTTCCCCTAAAAAATGCGGTGGTTTGGGGTGTCTAGGCTGCAAGATGTTAACATTGCGCTCCTCCTAAAATGGACGTGGCGCTATAAAAAAGAAGGGGATTGTATGTGGAAGAAAGTTATCACGGGCTGCCACGGAACGAGTCGTCCATGGACTATGCTCCCTTGCAATCCCTCCTACAAGGGTTGTTGGAAGAGTATAGTTCAAGTAGGGGAGAAGCTTACAGCCAATGGTTCCACTCTTAATTCTTTTTTCCGTGCAGAATTGGGCGATGGCAGGAGCATTAGCTTCTGGGGCGATGCATGGTTAAGGGATGTGCCTCTCAGAAGCGCTTTTCCAAACCTGTTCAGGCTGGAAAAAAACAAGTGGGTCAAAGTTGAAAACCGGCTGCGGGTTGAGAATAATGTTAAGATTTTGAAATGGGAATGGCGTGCAGATCCGTCCTCTTATGCGGAAGTGGCTGAGCTGTTTCAGTTGCTCGAAGAGATTCACGATTTTAGTTTGAAGGGTGGATCGGATTGCTGGAAATGGGCACATTCTACAGACGGTTTATTCACAGTTAGGTCTGCTAAACACTTGCTTTCTGCTGATTCAAACACAGGGCAGAACTCGTTTCTTAACTGGAAGAGCTGGGTGCCGCTTAAAGTGAAGGTCATGGTTTGGAGAGCGGGCCTAAATCGTCTTCCTACTATCGCCGAGTTGATCAAACGGGGTGTTATCATTCAAAATCAGTCGTGCAGCCTCTGCGCAGGGGAGACAGAAACGGCTATCCATATGTTTACAGGTTGCGAGTTTGCACAAGAAGTCTGGGTCAGAATTGAATCGTGGTGTCGTTTACGGCCTACTTTTCCTTTCGATATTTTGGATGTCATCAAGATGCCAGATACCCAGAATCTCTCAAAGAAGGCAGCCTATGTGTTGAGAGGTATTATTTATACGACTTTGTGGGTTATCTGGAACGAGCGCAACAATCGGACCTTCAACAACAAACGTCGGAGACCGGTAGAGATAGTCGAATCTGTTAAACTTTCTTCTTTTTTCTGGTTTTGTAATAGATCTAAGGGCCACGAGATAGAGTGGAAAAAATGGTGTATGTTTCCTTTGGATTGAGCTCTCGTAGGTCCTCGCTTTGAGGACTTGCGGGTGTTTGTTTTTTGAATGAAATTCTCCTTTCAAAAAAAAAAAAAAAAAAAAAAAAAAAAAAAACCACCTTCATTAACTATTATTCACCCACCTTCTAATTCCCAACCACCTTCTTTATTACCCCAACCTCCATCCTCCTAACTCTCAACCACCTTCTTTATTACCCCAACCCTCATCCTCCCTATAAATACACCACTCCTACCCATTCTAACATTTTCTCAATCCTAAATCACTCTTAAAACCTCTCAAACCTTCAAGAACTTCAAGAAAACTTTCTGATTCAAATTAGTAAGTTTCGTGACCTTCAACCTCACTTTTCTTCCAATTTCTTCACTCATTTTCTTCTCCTAACCCCTTGGAGAAACCTATAGGACCTAACTCTTGATCGTTATGGCAAATAAATCTGAGTAGGACACAAAAATGAGGCCTCAAAGGTGGTTCATCTTCTATTGTTTTTATGCACTAGAAGGTTAGTTGTAGTGATACCAACCAAGTTCACCAACAACTTAATGTTGGATGGACGAAGCCAAGGCTCTTCCAAACTAAGTCACCATACACTACTTTAATCTCATAGTTATATTATGTAAATACTAAAATACATACTTTCAACACTTTATTAATCTATTAACTTGGAAGGTTTGTGGATACCTCCCTACCTTACCAATACTTGACTTTCTTGACCATCCGAATCACCTTTATGGTGGTTTGTGTTTTGGTTAGCCTTAAAGGCACTACTTGACTCTCATGACCATCCGAATCACCTTTACGGTGGTTTGTGTTTTGGTTCGCCATAAAGTCAGTGCATGACTTCCTTGTACTCTTGAATCTTCCTCCGAATCTAAATCCATTCTTTTTCAACTTTAGTCTAACCGGAGCTAAAGTTCTCTCAAGACCCTAACGGGAACTTCACTAGAACGCACCCTTAGGTGAGTTCATACTCGTCCCCTTTTCTTTTTATCACTTTTGGGACTCAACATGTACCATATGAAAATACACTAATGCTTTCATAATACACATGCTCAATCTATCAAACATGCTTATATGCTATTACCATGCTAATGATTCTTAGATACTCAAGCATAATTCAGTAACTATTTTAGCCCACCTTAACATGTATAGCGATATAGGTGTAGCACCTCGTCCCCTTTATGGGTCATTGTTAAGTTTTAACGGCCTAACATGATAGTGTTAGGTGTACGTTGTGGATATTCGCGGGTTTTATTTATGTCTTTTGTATGATTTGTATGTGCAAAGCTATAGTACGATGATCTAAGTAAAACATTTTAAATACTATGTATGTAAACCAAAACTAGTATGCTCACCAATGCTTTATGTGTTGACGGATATTTTATACATGTTGCAGGAAATGTTTGATGCAAGGATATCAAGAAACTTATTAGAATTGGACTAGAAACTCACCCTAGTTTAATTTTCGTATTCTTGATGTTGTATTTTCCCATATTTGAAACAATTTGTATTTCCGTTTTAGACATTGCAATGCTATGAATGAAATTTATCTTTAACTTATATTGTCTCAAATTATAGTATCATGAAGTCTTTGAACAATCTATCACAAGTCTCGCCCCGATGTATTCCGCCATCGGTTGGGGTGTGACAAAAATAGGATAGATCCAAGGCTCTTTTGTGATACAGAAATCACCACACAAACAAGTGATAGGTCGTCAAGATCCAACCAAAGATACCGATACACCACTTCGACTAAGAAATCGTGTATAAGAACGTTATCCAACTTACCATGGTTGAACTAGCAATCTAGAATAGATACATATTAATTTAACTCTCACATTCAAGAGATAAATCAACACAAAATATTCAATCATAAACTAACTGATCTCTTTCATTGACTAAAATCCAAAACATAACTATATCACATCCTAAATTAGAGGGAAACTGAATTGTTAAGGTACTACCTAGGAATCCAGAGATACGACTCAGAAAGCATAGGAAATAAAATGCAGTAAATTAAAAAGGATAAATATGGGGACATGGACAAACAAACACAACAATTAACTGAAGAAAACGTGTAACCCTACTGATAGGCAGATCATGTTAGGTCTTTGGGTTCGGGTTTGGGTAAATATGTGACCCAATTAATCATTTTGATGAACCAAATCTGATGTATAACATTATAGTATGCATTGTAACATGGGGGATTGCTTAACCTCACTTAATTCATGAGGTCTAAAGAATCTAACATCTTGATTCATTTGACTAGTCTAATTCAATACTCAAATATTTCAATTTCAAATCTTTTTCTCAAGGGATATTAACCTCACTTGACCCGTTTATGAAAATACTCATATGTTTCAATTTCAAATCTTTTGCTCAAGCAATATTAACCTCACTTGACTTGTTTATGAAAATACTCAAGTGTTTCAATTACAAATCTTTGCTCAAGTGATATTAACCTCATTTGACCCGTTTATGAAAATATACTCCAATTATCTAATTAGGCGTCCCGACCCGAACTTAACAATTTTCTTTTATTAAGCGATTTACAAGATAGATTTCATATCCCATAGTCCATCCTTATGAATAAGCACCTATTCTCCATTAACAATATTAAATTCACGACTTTCAAACATTTAGACAATCTTTTAGTTTTAAGAAACTTATTGAAACTAAGTCACTTACCTTGGCCACAACTTATGCGTTCCTTGACCCATTTGCTCATTTGATCCTTTCCTCCCCAAGCTTCCACCTAGCTTGATAAGATTAACTTCACTATAGGTAAATCAAGTTAGTCATCATAACGATAATCAACTCATATCATGAGTTTTCAAAAACATCAATTCATTTAAAACTCATTTTTGAATTTGTTTGACTTTTAGAAGTCAAACTAACCTTTTACACATAGTATGCACTAATCATAAGGCCATAGTCCTAATTACAAACCGACCTCTTTTTATTTATCATATCTACTCATTAAGTATAGTGCACATTTAACTTCCTAATCATCATTAGGAAATCCTATTTTATCAATTACTTTAATTCCTCACATAACTTTTTAGTTGTAAGGTTCATTCACGTAAGTTCACATATTAATATCAACTAAGCATTTCGCCAAACACCTAGTGTGCGTACTATATTTTTCATGGTTTTACCACTCACTAGACATACATTTAGCATGTACCCAAATCTTGAACTCATCATCTAGAATCATTCAAGTCATTATATTAGGCTACTTCCAATCTCAACTAACATACATGATTCGTGCGAGACATGTAGATTACAATTCTTACACAACCCATGCCTAAGACATAGGTTTGCTATTGTTTTAGTAACATCAAAGCTACCTACCAAAACTAAAATCATCATCTTTGCATAAGCAAGTTTCTTGAAATTTAAACTTATTCCTAACCATTAGGGATGATCAAACATTACACATCAATTTCACGAATTCAACCTAATTGAGCCAAAACCCACTTTATGTTAAGTATGAACGTCTACTTGTATCGTTAATTAGTTTAATTTCATCACACCTAATGACTGCTATATGATTTTAGGCATGTCTCAACATCCAGATTTCACTCAATCAAGGAATTGACACAAACCCACCTTAGATAATTCATCAAAACACGAATTGAAGGTTACCTTAGGTTTTGTTAGGCCCTAGATGACGAGTCTTCACTTCATGCACTCGAAATGGACCTTCATCAGCTCTTGATTCAAGTTCAAAGGTGTTTTAGGGTTTGGGAAGAATATCTCCTTTCTTTTCCTGTATTCGACACACACACACGCACACACATAAACATACACTTATGTGTGTGTTCACACCTATTCAACTATTAACACATCAAGTTTGTGTAACGCCCCAAAACCTGAATTTTAATTTAGTAGTATGTTTTAATGTGTTATGGCATGGGGTGAAATAACTAAGTATCTATCCTTGATAGACATACAAGTTATATAGAATTTCAATAAGGTTTGAGTCATTGTTGGGAGGGTATCAAACTAGAGGGACTAGAATTGGACAAGGAGCAAAATAATGGGTTATAGATAAGGGAAGTAAGATGTCAACAGACACATTTTTCTGTATGTCGATCATCAAGAACAACCCAAGACCAAAACCTTGCTTCTTCACCTCTAGTTCCAAATCAAGAGAAAGTAGAAGCCAAGATGGTGCATGAAGCCAATTATGGATCATCTAAGGTTTATATATATCAAGGTACCTTTAATTTGGCTTATTATGATGTTATGTTTGTTTTTGAATGTGGTGAAAATCTAGGGTTTATGTGAAAACGTGAATCTAGGATGGATGAAGGTGTCTAGAGGTTGATAGACACTAAAGGAGCCATAATTTGTGTTACTACATAAGGCTATGCTTGATTCATGTGCTAATTAGGTTGTTTTACACCTATGTTGGAAGTGGGTATTGGTCTTGGTGTAATCTAAGACCATTCTTAGTTAATTATTGAATGCATTGAAAAGAAAGTGATGATTTGCTATGTTGATAACTATTGAATGAATAGTATGTAATGTAGCGAAGAAATATGATGATTTATGTTATGAGCTATGAAAGCATGCATGAAATGTTTGTACATTGTGTTTTAAATATTGTATGCACACCAAGTGTTTGATGAAATGCTTAGATTAGTCTGACTTGTGAAATTGTAGGCAAGATTGGACAAGTATGAAAGTAGTATGATAATAAATATAATTGAAAGTGGGTTAACATGAGAATTGTGTTCTAGGGAGTATTCATGTAGGGATTTAGTGTTATGAGATATTCTTGGGCTATTCTGCTAGTTGGAGATTATGAAGGCCCTAGTATGTATGTGAGGAAATCTATGAACGTATATGACAACCGTTGTGATCATATGATTGTATGTGTTCCGAAATATATGAGAATATTGTTATGGTATAGTTCATATGGTCTAGTACACTAATATAGATATATGTTTCTAACTAGAAAGTTTGAATGGTTGAAAGTTGACTTTCCGCCAAGTCAATAATGTAGAATAACATGGTTAGGCTCCAAAACTTGATTGTGTGATTAGAAACACTATGTGACGCATAACATGTTAAAACTATGAGGCATATATGATAATAAGTGGTATTACATGATGTGAGAATAAATGTGGTTGTGAATGTATGTTTTAGATATGATAGAAGTTGACTAATGAAAGTCAATGTGATATTTGGTTGAGAATGGTTGTTAGTGTGATATGATCATTTATGCTAACAATGATGTGAATATGATGATATGAAAGGATAGGAAGGATGGACTCAACCATGGGGAGCTAATGGGTCAAGAGAAGGCAAATAAACAAGCATGAACTTGGAGGACTTGAGGTAAGTGATTCCTGAACTTAACTTGCATTGTGATATCGAATTTATATATTCATGTAGTTTGGGAATCTTAAAGGAAACAAGTAATTAATGGTTGTGCCAAGGTAATAAATGTGGTAATGGGTCAACCGTAGACTTGACCCATGCTTGGTTACATATAGAGAGGACAAGCGGGACATGATAATTTATATTGGATGCTGTTTTTTTACTTAACATAAGTTAAATTAGTAGGCGAATGGGAAGCCATTGGGCGTGGTGCCTAAAACCTCTTAACGGGTCGAAATGGACTTGCATATATAGTTAAAGAATATGAATATTAGAAACCGAATGGGACGATAAAATATGTCCTTTGAGGCTTCAAAAAGGCTAAGGTTAAGTGTATATTGCTTGGGGGTATCAATATCTTTGATTTTGTGTGAAATCCCCAAAAATAGTAGCGAAATCGGCCAGGGGCGCAAGGTCAGAGCATGTCAGCGCACCTTGCACTGGTGCCTTGTCAGCTTGCGCTGACCTTCTGATGTGGTTAAACAGGGGGCGCAAGGTGGCCAGCGCACCTTGCGCTGGTGTGCACCAGCATGCGCTCGCCACTGGAGTATTGTCCGTTTTTCATGTATTTTGATGTTTAGCTTATACGTGCAATCCTTATTCGCGTCTAATGCATTGGCAAGCATTGTTGGACTTTTTGAATGCTAGGAATGGGTGTAGGAAGTAATAGGAGCGCCAGATTTGCAAATATGACATAAGTACGTAATGATGCGTGTGTATGTAATTAAATTGATATGTGTGTGTATATGGTAACAAGTACGGTAAGTAGTTTTGTTATGCTTTTGTAGATTGACCATTGTGATGTATGTATGGGTACTTATACCCGAGTTTGTGTGAGAGTTTTATGTATGTAAAGGTTGGTCATTATGTGTAGATTGAGTATAGGATTGGAAGCGTCATGTTTGTTCTATTGAACACATGAAGGAAGAATAACATGACGAGTCAAGATAAGTTGTGTAAGGGAATTTTACGCATGCATGTATTGTAGTGTTATTAATCCTTTATTATGAGAATGGTAATATAGATGTAGGTATGTAAGTATGAATGCTTGGAAATTGGAGGTTAGGATTCGGATATCAGACCCGAACTTGCAAAAAGGCGTTTGAACAGGATCAATGAGTATTGTTGGATGTTATTTCCACATTATGAGTAAATTGCATGAAGTCACTTAACGAACTAACGAAACAGTTATGTGGTGATTGCAGGTTGTCTTGTCTACCTATGAAGTAAGGAAAGGTTGGAGATCGAGTAAGGGAGCGGATTGTACACGGTCACAGTCATATAACTTAATATCGATGAGTTTCGTTGAATGCAATAGGAAACAATTGGAGATGTAATACCTAAATTACTTAGTAGGAACGGTTTATAAACATACAATGTTGTTTTAAAGAAATGAAATTTTTCGGTTGGCATTTCCGCTGCGAATTTTCTATATTACAGATCTAGGGTGTTATAAGTTGGTATGAGAGCCCTGGTTTGAGTGAAATCTCGTACAAAGAAGTAGGTACCTGAACTCAAACTTGTGTGCTCATGAAATAAGTGACCCGTACAATCCAAGACTCGATCGAGGCCTAAGGGTGGAATTTAATATTAACTCACATGACATGCGAGAAACTAATTGTGGTGTTTACGCTAAGGTGCGCTTTTGTGGATAATGAAGAGGTCTCAAGGACGCTATCCAATATAGATCTCGAGAATTTGGAAAGGATAGAATGCTCGCAGGTACGTAGTATGAATACCTTGGTACCGGTGGGAGAGAATTTTCAGGGATGGTAAAAATTTGATGGAAAAACAACCATGTTATTAGGAAATGAAATTGAGAATGTAGCACAAAGCTGAAAACCAGCCCCCAGGCATAAGGTAATGATTACATGAGGGCATGTGGATAGCATGTGGACTGTGCGCCTGACCAGTGCACAAGAAGCATGCGATGCACGTGAGACCATGAGAATTATTACAGGTATGCCTGGTAAAATTGGAAAGTAAGTGGTCGTGTGGGTGAATAGTTGGAATGAAAGGTTTGAGTCTGTAGATAAGTACGAATCAAACCTATATGAAGAAAGGTTGGAATGAAAGGTTTGAGTCCGTAGATAGGTACGGATCGAACCTATATGAATGAAAGGTTGGAATGAAAGGTTTGAGTCCGTAGATAGGTACGGATCAAACCTATATGAATGAAAGGTTGGAATGAAAGGTTTGAGTCCGTAGATAAGTACGGATCAAACCTATATGAATGAAAGGTTGGAATGAAAGGTTTAAGTCTGTAGATAAGTACGGATCAAACCTATATGAATAAAAGGTTGGAATGAAAGGTTTGAGTCAGTAGATAAGTACGGATCAAACCTATATGAATGAAAGGTTGGAATGAAAGGTTTGATTCCCTAGATAAGTACGGATCAAACCCATATGAATGAAAGGTTTGAGTCCGTAGATAAGTACGGATCAAACCTATATGAATGAAAGGTTGGAATGAAAGGTTTGAGTCCGTAGATAAGTACGGATCAAACCTATACGAATGAAAGGTAGAAATAAAAGATTTGAACCCGTAGGTAAATATGGATCCAATATATATATATATATATATATAAATTAAAGGTAGGAATTAAATACATGAATCCATATGTAAGCCCCTTCACTTACTCATTAGTGGGCTCATCCTTGATGACATGAGAATGTCGAATGACCGTAAAGGGTCAAAGGGGTGAAATTATAGAAATTGTAGAAATGACCTTGAACGAGTCAAATTGTGGAAATCTAAAAATATAGAATTTCCCAAGTAATAGGTTAGATTAGTTGTAATGTTGCAGAAATATAGAATAGTCTATGAAGCGGGTCATTTGGATCGGAATGAAGAAGAGAATATATTAAAACCAAGATAAGCACAAGTTAGTAACTTAATTTAGATATGCATGTTGTGTGGCATATAAAAATGCATATATATGTAGTGGAAGGTGGTAAGGCATGGTATTAATGTGAGTCATTTTTAGAAACCTATGGAAAACGAATGAACAGTTGATCTTTTGAAAGATTCGTACCTCTATATGAAGAAAGTGAATGCTGTTGTGAGATGTGAAAATGTGATGTAGGAATTATTATAAAGTAGTAGAATATGGCGCAATTACCTTGAAAAGTCGAATTGTAGAAAATTTGCAAGATAATGAATAATTTGTAAGGATCTTGCATAGGAAAATGCAATAAGTAATGTAGTATAGCCCGTAAACCGGAGATCAGGAAGAAAATGTATATAATTAGACATTACAAGTGAAAGGAAACTTGCATGGACCAATACAGGTCAATTTTCATGAATGTAAGGTATATGTCTAACCAATGATTTTGTACATACGAATGGTCGAATTTATGAATATGATGAAATCTACGAGATAGGTGATATGAAGTTAATGAGTTGGAAATCCTTGTGAATGAACTAAAGCAAGCCAAGTATGGCATGGACTTGTCAAGGAGCAAGTTAAGCCGACATATGGATGGTTGGATAACGTTGTAAAGGGAAGGTTAGTAAATTTAGATATTTTGTGATTGTTAAATAGAAAATTTATATATTGAATAGTACCCACGTATAAATGAAGGATAGTTCGAGCATGATGTAGTTTGGAAAGTTTGACTTTTAAGGTCAAAAAGATGAACGAGTCTTAGCTTGGACTATGTGTTGTTAAGCAATGGACATGTATCTACAGTAGATAGTGCATGAAATGAACTGACAACCAAATAGGCATGAACAGAATGGCTCTAAAATCTACCAAAAGGGGTAGGGTGAGTATGGTAGATACATTGGTCTGGTAGTGACTATAGAACGATGTCGGACTCTCCAGTTGAGTATGAATAAGAGAAAGTGAAACAATATTTAGGTTGTGATAGTTCGGTATGTTTTATAATTGATGAAAGCTTGTGTTAATTTAAGAAAGTATGGACACATAATCATGTTTGTTTTCAATTAGAGTCGTTGTATATCTTATAAGGTGGGCTCGTGGCACAACATGAAGTCTTGAACGAAAGAGAAGAGTAGTTAAATAAGTGGAAATAATGTTGGTTAAGGGTTTAGCATTATGTGGAAATACTAGCTTTGATTGGCTAGAACTAATGCATAAGGATAGTGGTGGAATGGGTTTGCTAGTAATGAAAGTGGTTTCGGGGACGAAACCTTCTTTAAGGGAGGAAGACTTGTAATGCCCCAAAAACCCGAATTTTAATTTAGTAGCATGTTTTAATGTGTTATGGCATGGGGTGAAATAACTAAGTATCTATCCTAGATAGATATACAAGTTATATAGAATTTCAATAAGGTTTGAGGTATTGTTGGGAGGGCATCAAACTAGAGGGACTAGAATTGGACAAGGAGCAAAACAATGGGTTATAGATAAGGGAAGTAAGATGTCAACATACACATTCTTGTGTATGTCGATCATCAAGAACAACCCAAGACCAAACCCTTGCTTCTTCACCTCTAGTTCCAAATCAAGAGAAAGTAGAAGCCAAGATGGTGCATGAAGCCAATTATGGGTCATCTAAACTTTATATACATCAAGGTACCTTTAATTTGGCTTATTATGATTTTATGTTTGTTTTTGAATGTGGTGAAAATCTAGGGTTTATGTGAAAACGTGAATCTAGGATGGATGAAGGTGTTTAGAGGTTGATAGACACTAAAGGAGCCATAATTTGTGTTACTACATAAGGCTATGCTTGATTCATGTGCTAATTAGGTTGTTTTACACCTATGTTGGAAGTGGGTATTGGTCTTGGTGTAATCAACGACCATTCTTAGTTAATTATTGAATGCATTGAAAAGAAAGTGATGATTTGCTATGTTGATAACTATTGAATGAATGGTATGTAATGTAGCGAAGAAATATGATGATTTATGTTATGAGCTATGAAAGCATGCATGAAATGCTTGTACATTGTGTTTTAAATATTGTATGCACACCAAGTGTTTGATGAAATGCTTAGATTAGTCTGACTTGTGAAATTGTAGGCAAGATTGGACAAGTATGAAAGTAGTATGATAATAAATATAATTGAAAGTGGGTTAGCATGAGAGTTGTGTTCTAGGGAGTATTCATGTAGGGATTTAGTGTTATGAGATATTCTTGGGCTATGCTGCTAGTTGGAGATTATGAAGGTTCTAGTATGTATGTGAGGAAATGTATGAACGTATATGACAACCGTTGTGATCATATGATTGTATGTGTTCCGAAATATATGAGAATATTGTTATGGTGAAGTTCATATGGTCTAGTAAACTAATATGGATATATGTTTCTAACTAGAAAGTTTGAATGGTTGAAAGTTGACTTTCCGCCAAGTCAATAATGTAGAATAACATGGTTAGGCTCCCAAACTTGATTGTGGGATTAGAAACACTATGTGACGCATAACATGTTAAAACTATGAGGCATATATGATAATAAGTGGTATTACATGATGTGAGAATAAATGTGGTTGTGAATGTATGTTTTAGATATGATAGAAGTTGACTAATGAAAGTCAATGTGATATTTGGTTGAGAATGGTTGTTAGTGTGATATGATCATGTATGCTAACAATGATGTAAATATGATGATATGAAAGGATAGGAAGGATGGACTCAACCATGGGAAGCTAATGGGTCAAGAGGAGGCAAATAAACAAGCATGAACTTTGAGGACTTGAGGTAAGTGATTCCCGAACTTAACTTGCATTATGATATCGAATTTATATGTTCATGTAGTATGGGAATCTTAAAGGAAACAAGTAATTAATGGTTGTGCCAAGGTAAGAAATGTGGTAATGGGTCAACCGTAGACTTGACCCATGCTTGGTTACATATAGAGAGGACATGCGGGACATGATAATTTATATTGGATGTTGTTTTTTTACTTAACATAAGTTAAATTAGTAGGCGAATGGGAAGCCATTAGGCGGGGTGCCTAAAACCTCTTAACGGGTCGAAATGGACTTGCATATATAGTTAAATAATGTGAATGTTAGATTCCGAATGGGACGATAAAATATGTCCTTTGAGGCTTCAAAAAGGCTAAGGTTAAGTGTATATTGCTTGGGGGTATCAATATCTTTGATTTTGTGTGAAATCCCTAAAGTTAGTAGCGAAACCGGTCAAGGGCGCAAGGTCAGAGCATGTCAGCGCACCTTGCGCTGGTGCCTTGTCAGCTTGCGCTGACCTTCTGATGTGGTTAAACAGGGGGCACAAGGTGGCCAGCGTACCTTGCGCTGGTGTGCACCAGCATGCGCTCCCCACTGGAGTATTGTCCGTTTTTCATGTATTTTGATGTTTAGCTTATACGTGCAATCCTTATTCGCGTCTAACGCATTGGCAAGCATTGTTGGACTTTTTGAATGCTAGGAATGGGTGTAGGAAGTAATAGGAGCGCCAGATTTGCAAATATGACATAAGTACGTAATGATGCGTGTGTATGTAATTAAATTGATATGTGTGTATATATGGTAACAAGTACGGTAAGTAGTTTTGTTATGTTTTTGTAGATTGACCAATGTGATGTATGTATGGGTACTTATACCCGAGTTTGTGTGAGAGTTTTATGTATGTAAAGGTTGGTCATTATGTGTAGATTGAGTATAGGATTTGAAGCGTCAAGTTTGTTCTAGTGAACACATGAAGGAAGAATAACATGACGAGTCAAGATAAGTTGTGTACTGGAATTTTACGCATGCATGTATTGTAGTGTTATTAATCTTTTATTATGAGAATGGTAATAAAGATGCAGGTATGTAAGTATGAATGCTTGGAAATTGGAGGTTAGGATTCAGATATTAGACCCGAACTTGCAAAAAGACGTTTGAACAGGATCAATGAGTATTGTTGGATGTTATTTCCACATTATGAGTAAATTGCATGAAGTCACTTAACGAACTAACGAAACAGTTATGTGGTGATTGCAGGTTGTCTTGTCTACCTATGAAGTAAGGAAAGGTTGGAGATCAAGTAAGGGAGCGGATTGTACACGGTCACGGTCACATAACTTAATATAGATGAGTTTCGTTGAATGCAATAGGAAACAATTGGAGATGTAATACCTAAATTACTTAGTAGGAACGGTTTATAAATATACAATGTTGTTTTTACAGAAATGAAATTTTCGGATGGCATTTCCACTGCGAATTTTCTATATTACAGATCTAGGGTGTTATAGGTTGGCTACTTGTCAACTACAGTCCCTCAAGTTTACCGCAAAGCCTTTTGTTATCAAAACTTAACTAACCATTAATTTCTAGTGTTATTTCCCCATTATATAGATAATAACATTCACTAGGTTATTTTCGTATTAGAATATAACCCGCATTCCATCATCTAAGTTTTGTGTTAATATTTTGTTAATCATGTCTAATGACGTAATTAAGCGAAATAGTTTTTTACGGCGTTACACTATATGTATAAAAAGATAAGGTATAAAAAAATTTACTAAGTGCCAGTAAAAAAATTACACGTGCTTTACGGGCACTGATGTCCTATCGTCAATAGCAACAAGTAAGTCAATTCTGAATAATACAGGCCACACGCCCTTGAATTGACTATCAGATCTCATGCAGAGATTTGAGTGAAAGGAGTCCTGAAACAGGAACCTTCAATTCGCCGAGAGTTCCGTCTCTTCGGAGTTATTCGAGATAATGGGTGAAATCAAGTCATCGATGTATGCCCTTGGCATAGACTTCACCTTTGGGTTTCGACGGCTTCATGCGTCAAAGTCGTTACTTAAAACAAACAAACGACTAAGATCGCACCACAAGCAATAGCATGAAGCCTTCCTATAAAACATCCCATCCAACGAGCCAGGTAGTAGCACATATGAGCGCAATATGTAAGCTTTCAAGCTCATCTTGATTTGTCAGGTACCATACACACTGGCCTGGCGGCTCACATTACTATGGTGTCTCCAACAGTGTCGGTCAAAGACAAGGGATTTTGCTCTAGCGTAAGCAATGCTGTTAAGGATTACTGGGAACACCAGTATCGACCCAAGGTCGAAATGGTTCCACTATTCCAAGAACCTACGCAACGACACCAAAGCAAGGTGAACCTACCATCAAAGGAATAACCACATTAATCGAAGGGCCGAGACGATCAACCATCTCAACACGGTAGGGTAGCGCCTTTATAGAGTAGACAACGCTACACTCCCTTCTGGATTCAAGGTTTCATAAGACCTCCGAATCATGCACCAGGGACTCCACCAATGCACCCGCCTTAGGTCGGTCCATAATGGTATTTCCATAGTCATCAGTATGTCACGTCATCATGTATGACGTCAAACGCATCCACTGGGATGAGCAATAAATGAATTGAATCTTTCAACTCGATAAAATAATGCAACTACATGCTTGCCCAAACGCTGGGGCTAACACAGCAGCATGAATGCACACGACAGTATGACGCTCAATATGGAAATCCACAGTCCACATCAACAGAAAGCTCTGTTATGGTGAGCACGCATCCCGGTGCGTCTCAGCTCACTTGTGGGGGCAGGATTCATATTCATGCCTTCTACCACAAACCTATCCTCCATAGGCTCAATGGTAGGAACGATTGGGTCAACAAAGATGTCCGTAATCATAACAGAAATAGGAACGATGGGTTCCGCATAATTTAGCAGACTTATCAGGCCAACATTGTTCTTAGTGAGAACGATCGTAGGCTCAATATAAGCCATTCGAATAATGACACTGCAGCATTGACAGACTCAACCCGGGCCTGAGAACCATCGCCAATATTAGTCTTGGCAGGAGCCCATTGAAAGATAACGAGTAGTTCAATGAAAGCCTCAAAGAAAATGGAATTAACAACAACGTCAAGCTCGACCAGAGCCACATGAACAATAACACAACAGGTACAGCAAGAGCTACGTACTTAACAACGTCAACAGGATTCGCTTGAGCCATAGAACAATAACATGAGCAACAACAGGCTCAGCGAGAGCCTTAGACTCGTCATAGTTATTAGATGTGTGGTAAATAGTATCTATAGGACCTAGAAACCAACCAACATCTTTTCCAGTATCAAAGATAGTGGTCACAACGAGATTAGCAAGTAGAGGTAGAAGGATCATGATTTATCGAGACACCACAATAAAATGAAAACGATACAGACTCTGGCAAATCGGCCGAGTCATCCTTCTCATTCGAGTCCCCTTGCATGTTATTTTGGCACAAACGTCGAAAGTCATCAACCAAAATGCCTCTCCGCTACCTAAGCGAGGCCAGTGAACTTTCTTCCTGATAGGTCATGCAGTGGGAGTATCGAAATACGACAAGAGATTAGCCAGGTCACATTGTCAATAACGAATGGATCTCGCAACCTTAGTTCATAAACCACCGTGACGAGGGGACGCATTGTCTCAATATCTATGGGGATTGATAGGAAACACTTCACATCAATTGTCACCCCATCGAGACAACTAGTCTCGTCGTCGTGGCGAGGGTGACGAATGTTATTGCAACAAGAGCAATGGAATTATCGTCCCATAGGTAAGTTTAATTTATCAGAATAACGTGACCACATCCAGTAGTCTGTCATTTGATTTTCGAAGGGGGGATTTCAATGTCAGCAAAAAACGTCTTGCGACATTTGACAATTACGGGACACACCCTTACGATTAACTCTGAACACATCGAGCAGTGGCTTCCCATGAGTTAATCGTATGCACTTCAGAGCGCGTCCATAGCCAAACGCCGACTGGAGCTTGCTGTTCCACTACACGCCGTCATCATAACACTAGCAAATGTTGCCGCGGTCGTGACTAGTGGCCGAACTTTTCGACATTATCGATATTTAGCAAAGCCCTATGACTCACGGATGTGCAATATGGCGTGCTGATTTCGCAACCAGTCCACGACTGCATAGGAACATCCAATACCGTCGAATCAAACGAGGGCTATCGAGCCTTCCAGACAACAATGATCAAGCTTCCTAACTCAGCAACTTCGAGTCTGTCCTCCAAAAGGAGAAGAAAAATACTCGACCCTTGAAGACAACTTGGGCATGTGTCAGATTGAAATGACTTATTCACAATAATAACACAGCAGCACACGAGCCACGAGTCTCATATCTGATTCACACAAGGTCCCGTTCTCAAAACGCACCGATCTTGCAGGGACGCACCCTAGGTCTTCACTAGGTTCCGGGTATAACCTTCCACGCATCGTACTCGACCTTTCTCGCTTCGGTAGGCCGGATATTCTTGTACGTCCGCTCCTTTGGAAGATCTTTGTGACGGAGGCATTCAAGTCTTATACAAGGAAGTTATCATTTCCCATCTTTATCCATTGTGAGGGTCTACATCGGATTCCTCATATAAATAGACGTTCGAGCTCTTCCGTGTTCGTACCTTAAAGGTAATATTGAAGAAAGCTCATTGGGTTTCCAAGGATCAAAATCAAGAACGTCGACGACACCTCCCTCTTAACCCATTGACCAATCAAAAGCTAAGTCTAAACCCAGAGAACAAGAACAAACAAGCCAAGGAGTGATCACCAACCCTGGCCCTAGCGCCCACCAAGGTTATCGTGCACCCCAAATTATTATTACGTGTGCACCCGTAATGATAACTTGCGTTGCCAGATAATCTTGTTGCCCGCTAGTTCCGAGCTTCCTGATCCAAAAACAAGGGTTCTCATAACAAAAAAAAACTAGGTCAGATTCGCCTTCACAACATCAACAACACGACAATGTCCATTAGCGCGATAGAGGTTGGTCTTTCCGATCATCCTGTCTACAGGTAAGCGAGTGAGCTCCTCGTAGACCACAACATCCTTCCCACTTGCTGGTACCGGTGATCGATGCAAGAGTGTGGACTAAGGTGAAGCGTGACACGACATCCTTACTTGCGAAATATCCGTAGTACGTATATGCAATAACTAACTTAAAAATCAGATTCTTACAGAACATAAACATTCCTATCGGTATTTTCTAATACTTTATATATTGACACACATGGCTAGTCGGTCGGAATTTCCCCTTGTACATCCCATGTACAAATTTCTTTCTATTCTAAAAATATTTTGTTCTGTTTTAGTTTTGAAAACTTTGTTTTCGAGCCGAAACCGGTTATAGTCTAGATTTTATAAAAATGCTAGTTCGCTATAACCTTGGCTCTGATACCATTCTGTCACACCACGCCAATGGCGGAAACACGTGGCGCAACGCTCGAAAGCATATCAAAGTCAAGATTAACACAAACTATATTTAATTAGAAAAGATCATTTTATTAAGATGTCGAAAATAAGTATCTTGTTACAATATTTCACAAAACAACAAACAAGAAGTTCATAAATGGGGTTTTTCCGTTTAGGTTCCAACCCGATGGTAACAATAGATGAAATCCCAACAAGTATCCGACATCCTGAATTCCACCGCATTAGCCCCATATCTATTCAGCACTTAGTTACCTGAAAGATATGTTTAAAAAGACGTCAATATATAAAATATTGGTGAGTTCACAGGTTTTAGTTTCATAACAACAACATTTTCACAACCATCGACTCGACTCACTTTACCGTATAATTATTTTCCCATTAAATAATTATACTAGGATCTTGTCGAGCGATATTTCGTTTTTACAACATGTGCGAACTGCACGACTTGTTGCCTTTGTAAGGAGTAGCTAGCTCCCACAAAACTATGATGATGAGCAATCCCCTGAGTCCCATAACCAAACCAAGACTAATAAATATGCCCCGCGATCACCAGTTGTTTGTCGGCAAATAACAACTTAGTTCAGAATACGTGCACCCCGGGCATACGCCGATGCATAATCGACGCTATTGATTAGGGGTGGGCCTTGTCAGGCACCAATAGTACTATCCAAATATTCCTTCGGTTTCATTTCCCTGAATTAATGGTTACAGTAGCGAGGACTCAACCCTGAGTGGCGAACATACAACAAAACTCAAGTACTCATCATGCAACTCATCACATTTTAACCTTTGAAAACATTTCAACATGTGACAACATTTGAAAAACATATCTTTCCCCCGATTTAAAATAGTAAAATGGGGCCGTGAAGCTCACCTGAAACACAGCGTACAATCAAATAGCAGAGAATAGCAAGTCCGAGGTCAAGCACCTACAAACGTCCTAGTGCGTGTAAGTCACTAAGTCTATATCGTTTGTTTTTCCGGCAAGTTGTACACCCAACTCCCAATACCACCATTTACATATAATTCCCCGTTTAAGTTAAACATATGTCCTAGGTCCGTTGGTGATGTATTACCCTCGTTACAAGTTACATTTATACTTTCCTGAATATTAATTAACTTGTGTAATATTATTTCCAACTCGACTCACTTGACGTATAATTATTTTCCCATTAAATAATTATACTAAGATCTTGTCGATCGATATAATATTTTCCACACTCGACTCGACTCACTTTACCGCATATTTACTTTCCCATTAAGTAAATACACTAGGATCTCGTCGATTCGATACATATTTTCTTCACTCGACTCGACTCACTTTACCGTATATTTACTTTCCCATTAAATAAATATACTAGGATCTCGTTGATTCGATAATATATTTTTATTGTCAAGTCCATATGCTTGTTTTAAACGTTTAATCGTTAGATTATTTACGTTATTTCTCTCCCACGAATAAATTCCCAACACTTAGGAAAGTGTTATGTATTTTTCATCTGGATTATATATTTTAAGGAAGTCCCTTAAAATATATGTTCTTATTTTCTCCTTAGACGTAATTAATACAAATACTTATTTGTTCGATTTTACATCTTAGTCCGTTAACACGTCGTAACTCGTCCATATCCGATTCGATTAATCTTGTATGTATATCTTGTTAATTTTTCCAAGTTTCCACAATATATGTATTCTTGAAATTAATCACCTTTTAATTTCCACATATATTACTTGGAAGTTTATAAATATATTTGTATTTTTATTTCCAAGACTTGGTTACTTAAATATACAAAATGATCCAACACTTTTATAT
The DNA here is from genome assembly GCA_030844895.1 of Ambrosia x helenae. Taxonomy (NCBI): domain Eukaryota; kingdom Viridiplantae; phylum Streptophyta; class Magnoliopsida; order Asterales; family Asteraceae; genus Ambrosia; species Ambrosia x helenae. The sequence goes on along the minus strand of JAUTDX010005558.1, from coordinate 29,049 downwards.
TCCTATTAAGTGTTCATTTTTATATAAGTTCCCACCAAGCTTTTATTTTATCTAACATTTTTGTAAAAACCTTTTTTTATATATTTTCACATGTTAGAAAATCTATATTTTTATAAAACTCAGTTTTATAAAAATACATTTTTATACAAGATACATATGTACATTTGTTATTATTTACCAAATCCACCTTGGAAAGTTATCATTTTACACTTTTGACACTAAACTTTCCATAGTTATATTTTTAGATACAAGTTTCTTAAAGTATTATTTTAAGTCCCTCAACTTTTAGAGTTACTAAAATAGTCCTCGAACTTATAAAAGTTACACTTTTCCATTCAATCTTTCAAGATTAACAATTTTCTACTAAACTAGTGGATTTTAATTAATCAACTTTGTCATGTTAGTTTCTTTTTATGATCCAACACTTTTAATAGTCTTTAATCATCTCATTAAGGATACTTATAGGTGTAATCAGTGTATTTTGTCCAACATGTCCAATTTACATTCTTCAAATGTGTAGACTTTTAAGATGTAAAATTTGTATAACTTGTTTCCTAACAAAATCAACATTATACATAGTCTTAGATGCTCATGTTATGATGATTAAAACTATATTTAAGTTCATTCAAGTTTCAATAACAAGCTATATTTAATTCATCATTTTCTTTAAGTCTTTATGAACTTTATAAAACTACAAGAATAAACACACATCCATCACCAATATTTCGGCCCATACACACTATTGTAACACCATTTTAGTCTTTAAAATCATATGTTTTATCATGTAAAGCTTTGTCAAGTTAACCCATTGTACAACTTGCTTCAAGATAATAAGCATAAACTTTTAAAGACAAAAACAAGATCAAGAATACTTACAACTAGCACAAGGCTAGGGAAGCTAACAATGCTTGATTTTGATGGAGTTTAGTGTGTTCTTCCTATGTAGTTAAGTTCCTAGCTTGAAACACACAATGGGGGTTTGGATGATGGATGTTTAGGAAGGAAATTAGAGTGTTAAAACTTGAAAGAAGATGTGTGTGGGCTCTTGGTTTCTCACGGCTCAAAAAAAAGAGAGAGTTTGTGATCAAGTGTTTAGATTTGTGAGATCTTATAATGTCACCATATCTTCCAAGCAATGTTCCAAGATTTAAGAAGATACAACACTAGATATAAACCTCATATAATATAGATTTGATTGTACTAAGTGATATTGAGTGATCTTGGTGGATCTTTGAGGGTGTTTGGTGCCGTGAGTTTACAAAGAAAAGAAGAGGATTGTTGAATCTTGGTAGGACATGAAATCCACTTATAAGATCATATCCATCCCATGCTTCCTTATATCCAATCTAGATTACAAGGATCCATTATAGATTTTTATCTTATATAATATAATGCTAGGTACTTGAATGATCTTTTATGGATTTTATTTGAGGTGTTTGGCCGAAACTTTATCAAGGAATTGGAAAATATGTGTAATCTTTCAAGTACTTAAAATCTTGGTTAAATCTTCTCCATATCTTCCATGATCTTCTCATAGATTTCCATGGATTATATTGTAAGATTTTGGACATGGTTAAAGGGATTGGAGACGGTTGGGTTGGGATTTTTGTGGGGTCCATTCACCAAAAATATCTACTAACTAGTGTGTTAATATTTAAACATGAAGTTCGGGTTTCGTTCGGCTTTTAATCGGATTTTATTTACGCGTTATTCGGATATTATAATAACTTCAAATAATCCTTAAACATAGCCTAGTTTAAGTATTGGTTGGTTAATTAGGCTTTTGTTGGGTGAAATTATAAGCTATACGCATATCGGGTGCGATACGCGCACTTTATTCGTTACCGGGAGATTTGTATGTAAAGTTTTCACTTATGGTTTTGGAGTTCCAAAACACTTTATATTTTGTGAAAATACCCTTTATTTTATGTCCTCGGTGTCCGGGATCCTTTTTGTGTATTTAATTTTTACCGGGTAATCACCAACGTCCGTTCCGGACAAGTTTATTCGCACATGATTCCATCATGCTTCAATATTAAATGCGTGCATTCCTATGCATCTTATAGGGAATTTGCTATTCTCTAAGGCTAAATTAATACAATTAATTTAAATATACACGTAAACCGTTAATTACATATACTAATTACGTACGGAATCACATCGATTTTTGCCGGATGTTACAGGGTTCTATACCAAAAGATATGGTTCCCTTGAACCCGCATCTTTTGGCATTTAAACAAAAGATGCGAGCTAATAAGATGCAGGTCACAAACCACACCTATTGGCCTAAAAAAGCATATGATTAGCTTTAAAGCATTTAGTTCTCTAAGGAGATTCATCACAATATCAGGTTGCCATTTCCTCATAGACGTTCCCTTATCCCATGTGGGCACGTTCACATGAACCGATTTGCCCATATTATTCAATCGAAAGGATACTTATAAGCATTTGAATATTCAAAGGATTTATAAATAAGGATATCATATATTCCCTGCATGTTACCATCCATTTGCCATTAGATCAGTACGTACCATCTATACGACAGGTCTTTCATCAGCAAAACACTCAATAGAAAACCAGATTTGGCTGATTTAGTCGCGTATAAGCAACAACGAATTACCACCGAAGTTTTTTAGTTTACCTATTTTCCATATTTTTGGTTTATGGAATTCGTTATGGCCGGGTAATACTTATTAATGTATTAGCGAAGAGTACTTTTCCTCATATAATCCAATGTGTGCTAGCTCTCGAAACAGGATGAAATCTTCTACTCATATATATCAAGATGATTATATGTCCATAAATTAACTTACTTAGTATGATGATTATTTTTCAATAAGATATAGCTAATTAAAAAAATTTTTAATTTAACAAAGTTAACCCCACTATTACAAAAAATCATTAGTTTGTAATTTATCAAACTTAACCTCTGTATTGCAAAAAAAATGTTAATTTGTAATTTATCAAAGATAACCTCAGTATTACAAAAAAAACACATGCTTGATATATCCTTAATTTTAACTAAAAAGTGACTTCTATGTAGGCAGATAGCTCTCATAATTTTTCCTCTGGAGTTTGTAATAGTTTCACATGTAAATTAAATTAAAAAAAGAAAATGAAGTGTGTTTGTATGATTGGTGAAAAATTCGGGGGCCACATTCTCCCATCCCCTCACGCTCGTTTCCAGCTTAACGTCGTCACCCATAGGCTAGTTACTAGCCTAAGAGCAACGCAGTGTTTGTGATTATGGTAGAGATCTATGGGAGGACGTAGATTGCACTATCGTCCATGAAAAATATCATACACGAGCCCGATGTTTTGCCCTAGTGGTCTTCCGCTTGGGGCTTTCCCACGTAATTAGGGACAAGCCGAGTCAATAGCTAGCACTGTTTGCGATCACGGATACAGTTGACCTTTTGCCCTTAAGTGTACCCGGTAACCATATTTTATTAGAATTTAAATAATATAAATTACTATTCCTAATTAGTATATATTGAATATGATCTTTTATTTTTCTTTGTTATCTTTGGTTACTATCATCTCCATATTTAGAGGATTTATTTTCGTATGTTTGTTATTGGCTCCCCTATTTAATTTGTAACCTTGATTGAGTCCTCATTAGAAAATAAAACAATCTCTTTTTATCTTTATGTGAATTCTATTATGGTATCAGAGCAAGTTTCGAAACCTTGCTCTTGATCTCGATTAACAAAGATGGCAGGAGATGACAACCAAAACAAAAACAAAGATGGAGAAGGTTCTAGTGGTGGGATTGTATATGACTCACCCTATTATCTTCATCCATCGGATTAGCCCAGCTAGCTTCATGTTAATGAAGTCCTTACCGATAGTAATTTTGCAGATTGGAGTCAAGAGATGCTGAACTTCTTGTTCGCCAAAAAAAAAAGAGTTCGTTGATGGAACGATCAAGAAACCCGAGAAGTCTTCGAAGGATTACATGTCGTGGATCAGGGTGGATGCAATGATAAAGGGTTGGTTGACAACCGCCATGGAGAAAAATATACCAAACAACGTAAAATATGCAAGTACAATGTCGGAAATATGGACGTTTTGGGAAGGAGAGTGCTCCTAGGGCGTATGAGTTAAAACAGAAAGTTGCATCCACTCGACAGAGCGTCGGTGCCTCTGTATCAACCTACTTTACCCAACTACGGTCCGTGTGGGACAAGGCACAATCCATACACCCTCTCCCATGATGTACTTGCAACAAATGTGAATGTGATATGGGCAAAAGAAAAACCAAACATCAGGAAAAGGTGCATCTTTATGAGTTTTTGATGGGCCAAGATCATTAGTTCACGGTTATTAGGACACAAATCCTAGCCACGAAACTGATTCCACCACTTGAAAATGCGTACAACATGGTGGCTGAGGATGAAAGACAAAGATCTATTTTGGCTGAAGGAAGAACAACTTCAGAATCCGCTGCGTTCAAGGCTACACAAAGACGTGACATTTGTTCGGGTCAAAACAGAGAAAAGAGCGGTTCAAGGGCTGTGAAAGAGAACAACGAACACTGCACCTTCTGTGATAGAGATGGGCATAAATGTGAGGGATGTTTCAAGTTGATCGGGTATCCGGAATGGTGGCCCGGAAAGAAAAGAGAAAGGTCTAAGGCCAAAGTAGGTTGTGTCGAGACCGAAACAACTCCCATCCCAGGTTCGACAAAAGAAGACTATGACCTTTTCTTGAAGCACTTTTTTGGAACAGGTAAAGGCGAAAAACACGTGGCCAATATGGCTCATAAGGAAGATGATGAAAGTGAGTGGATTTTTGATTCGGGTTGCACCGAATATATTACTTTATTATTGAACGTTAACATCCTTACAAATATGATGTCCACTCCCTTCGAACCCCCTGTTGTTATTCCTAATGGAGAGTCGATCCTGGTTAAAGGAAAAGGGGATTACACTCTTCCAGGCGGAGCAAAAGTGAAAGACGTTCTTTATGTCCCAGAATTCAAATGCAATGTTCTTTCTGTTTTACTCGCGACCTTCAATGTTGCATCACCTTCATTCCTGAATTTTGTGTTATGCAAGGACTGCAAAGGAGGAACTTGATTGGTGCGGGTAGATGGGAATAGGGACTATACCGAATGAAACTGTCTCAAGTAAGAAAAGCTATGGCTACCACTATTGAGACATGGCATAGAAGACTTGGACATGCTTCTAAAGGAAAGCTTGCTAAAATGGATTTTCTCAAAACTAGTGTTATTGATTTGGGTAATTTTTGTGATTCATGTTTTAGAGCTAAACATACTAGACTGCCTTTTATTTCCAGTTTTATTAAAACTAGCGCTCCTTTTGATTTGGTTCATTGTGATATTTTGGCGGTTATCGTGTTCCAACATATACAAGGGCAAACTACTTTCTTACAATAGTTGACGATTTTAATAGAGCGGTGTGGACATTTATCCTAAAATACAAAAGTGAAGCAAGTCAATGTCTTAAAAACTTTCACATAATGGTTGAGGTACAGTTTATGACGTGTGCGGATATACACATAATTTTACAATGAATAAACACACGTTTCTGCTTTAATATTTATAAAAATGGTTTAGACCTTAATATTAAAACACACACAATAGGGCAAGTGTACCCTGTCATATATGTAGTAATGTTTAGATAAGAACCAGATATCGATCCATGGACGCGCGCGGAGCAATGGTACTAAAACTTTATCCCCGATTCACCAGTAAGTAAAAGATAAGTTTGAGCTTGTTTATAACTAAATTAATTCTAAACACATGTAAATAACAAATATAAGACTCCAAATAGAAAATATAAGTATAAACACAATCCTAACATGTTATCTACATATCATATGAAATACAGGCGTGTTATCAACATTCCCATTTTCCGACAGTTAGTGTCCCTTTCGGGCATCTTAACATCACAACTATACAGAAAGCTAACACGAATACACACGTTAACCGCCTCAAGTGGTTCATTAGCGAGCAACTGATATAATCTCATGCGAATATTTAAATAAAGGTTAGTATCACCTTTCGGAAGTCCTCAACCGCACTAGTTCAGGAAAGCAATATCGAATACACAATACGACCACCTAGACTAGCATAAAGTAGAGCATTTCACAACCTATTCCATTTTACCAACTTTGAACACAAAATCTACTAAGATCGCCATTTTAACCAGAATAACTACCAAAGATCATCAACCGTGTCAAAGATTGGTAACAACACCATTAAGCTTTTTAAACCTTTTTACGTGTTGGTAAACATTTATAATCTCATTTAACTGACTTTAACCAAACCAATACCCGGTTACAGTTTCATGGTGTAAACTTTATTAACAAGTTAACTAGTCTAATACCGGGCGATTAAACGGACGGTTTCTTCAACAAGTAATCTGCCTAACACATCCGACAATCATCAAAGTCACTTAAACATAATCACAAATCCAACAACAATGAAACAAGGTTGCACTATGCTCATTAAGATTCAAACATGAAAAACGCCAAATTCATACAAAACATGATTTCATACAAACGATTGTTTTAACTACAAACTATTACTAGATATTATCCGTATACAATACTGAAATTACATAAACGACACAAACAAGTCAAAATATTCAGATTTGAACAAACTTAAAGTTTATAGATCAAACCATAAATCTTGAATGTGAAGGATTGGATGATGTTAGATGATTAGGATGTGATCCCGAGCTTGTTAAACGCCTATCCAGCAGCTTGGTTAGTCCAGAAATCGCGCAAATTAAATCGCCTCTCCAAAACCCAATAACTGATCAGTAGGATGTGCTCTGTTTTATACAAATTTTGATTTTGTGCACGGTCGTGCACTTTAACTTTTTGAACTGACGTGCAAGTGGGCAAGTGGCAACGAGGTATCTGAAAAAATCTTGATTTCTCGCACGGCCGTGCACCTAGGGTGCACGGGCGTGCGGGTCTGGTGGTGGCCGGGTGCTGGGAGTGCACTCTAGAATTCTGAGTCCCACGGGCACATGCACGGCCGTGCTGATCAGGGTGCCCGAGAACCTGATGTGCACCCCAAGTCGCACTAGCAGTGAACCCTTCTGTGTCCGAGCCAAATTAGTCTGCACGGGCGTGCACCTGGGGTGCACGACCGTGCACTGTTTCCAGACTTGGCTGATTTTGCAGAAACTTTACGTCTTGTCCGATTTTTTCCTGGTTTCTTCGACTTCGCTCGTGGGACGTCGTTTAAGACCTGCAATAAACATATGAAGCGGTTAAGTACCGAATTCGTGCAATTATGGTCGAAAACGCGTTATTCGGGAGTTTAATCGGGGATTTAAATATGTATATTTTAACGTATATCAAACCTCCCCTATCGCGAAATCAAGCACTCTGCACCAAACACAAACGGTGCATCCTTCTCCAACAAACGGGTCATCGGGCGGGCGATTTTTGAAAAGTCTTTGATGAATCGCCTGTAGAACCCCGCATGACCCAAGAAACTGCGGATCGCTCTGACAGAGGAGGGCGGAGGGAGCCTAGAAATGATATCAACTTTGGTAGGATCAACCTCCAACCCACTTTGAGAGACCTTGTGCCCAAGGACTATTCCTTCCTTCACCATGAAGTGGCATTTCTCCCAGTTAAGCACAAGACTGGTCTCTTCACACCTCTGCAGCGTCCGCTCCAGATTCACAAGACACTGATCGAACGAACTCCCGAAGACTGAAAAATCATCAATGAATACCTCCATGGAGTCCTCGGTCATGTCGTGGAAAATGGCAATCATGCAACGCTGGAAGGTTGTAGGCACATTGCACAGCCCAAATGGCATACGCCTGTAGGCGAATGTGCCAAAGGGGCATGTGAAGTTCGTCTTATCCTGGTCCACAGGATCGATAGGGATTTGGAAATACCCCGAGAAACCATCAAGGAAACAATAGTACAACTTCCCCGACAGTCGTTCCAACATCTGATCGATGAATGGAAGCGGGAAGTGATCCTTGCGGGTGGCGTCATTGAGCTTGCAGTAGTCAATGCAAACTCTCCACCCCGTGACGGTCCTCGTAGGAATCAACTAATTCCTATCATTCGTGACCACCGTCATGCCACCCTTCTTGGGCACGACGTGCACAGGACTAACCTAAACAGAATCCGAGATCGGATATATCAATCCAGCATCAAGCAAGTTAATGACCTCGGACTTAACAACTTCTTGCATGTTTGGGTTCAGACTCCTTTGGTGCTGCGCACAAGGCTTATGGACATCCTCCATCAAGATTTTATGAGTATAGAAGGAGGGATTGATCCCCTTGATGTCCATGATCTTCCAGGCAATTGCCCGCTTATGAAGTTTCAATACTTTCAATAACTCGCTCTTCTCTTCAACAGACAATGAAGACGATATGATCACCGGTAGATGCCCCTCCTCATCCAAAATGCATACTCCAGATGCGGTGGGAGCTCTTTCAGCTCTAGAGACGGTGGGTCCTCAACAGACGGCTTCGCCTTCTTCTCTTCCTCTCGCTCAATTTCCACGAAACGCTCCGGACTCTGGGAACCATCATCACCAATCTGATAGATTGGCTGCTCATCTCTATGGCCCTCCTGCATAATGCCATCTAGGCTCCCACACAACAGATGTGTGTCCGAAACATCCCTCTCCCAAGCTACCCTGACATGAGAGCTGACACACTGGTCTACTATATCAAGATAGTATAGTGTATCATCCTGGCTCTCAGGATGGCGCATCGACTTCTGAATGTCAAAAGTCACGTGCTCATCATTGACCCGGAGTGTGATCTGGCCCGCAGCCACGTCAACAATCGTTCTAGCCGTGTTAAGGAAAGGACGCCCGAGAATCAGAGGAACTTTAGAGTTCTCATCCATATCTAGGATAACAAAGTCCACATGGAAAACAAATCTGTCAATCTTGACAAGCATATTTTCTACAAACCCCCGTGGATACTTGATCGAGCGATCAGCAAGGCGAATGCTCATCCTGGTGGGTGAAGGTTCACCCAGATCCAACTTCTCAAAAACCTTATAAGGCATAAGGTTTACGCTGGCCCCTAAGTCTGCTAGTGCATTACTGACAGTCATATTTCCTATCAGACAAGGGATGGTAAAGCTACCAGGATCTCCCATCTTCATGGGCAGTCTATTTTGTAGAATAGCAGAGCAGTTCTCGTTCAACAGAACGCAGGACAGGTCCTCAAGTTTTTGCTTGTTTGTGAGGATGTCCTTCAGAAATTTCGCATACTTAGGCATCTAGGCCAAGGCTTCCACAAATGGGATGTTTATGTGTAGCTGTTTGAACAGCTCAAGGAATTTCCAGTATTGGGCCTCGTCCTTCTGTTTCCTAAGTCTGTCGGGGTATGGAACTGGAGGAGTGTAATTTGTGACTGGCTTCTCGACATGTGTTGTACTTGTTGGGACTCGCCTAGCGTGCACCTCATCAAAAGGCTCAGTCTGGATCGTCTCAGTGATCGGCGGTGATGCCGATGTGTCAGGTCCCGTGGTTTTACCACTCCTAGTCATAATGGCATTCACATGCCCCCGTGGATTCGGCTCAGTGTTGCCTGGAAGACCACCCTGGGGCCTCTCAGACAACATCTTGGCCATCTGGCCTACCTGGTTCTCTATGGCCTGCATCGATGCCTTGTGGCTCCTCATCTCACCCTCATAACTGCTGAAGCGCTCCTCGTGCTGCTGGTAGCGCTGCTCAGCGATCTAGTTCGTGCTGGTGGAATTTGTCAGGAGCTGAGACATCATATCTTCCAGCCTCGACGTACCGTGCTGGGCATGCTGCTGGGAACTGCTCCCGGCGCCCTGACTCTGGTACTGGTTCGGCCTCTGCTGGTAAGAGTGGCCATGTGACTGGTAAGACTGTTGGGACTGCTGTGGTGCGGGGGCCCTCTACTGGTATCCGAGCGGGTTCTGGGCAGAGGAATTAGATTTCCACCCGAAGTTTGGGTGATTTCTCCAACCCGGATTGTAAGTGTTGCTGTAGGGGTTATTCTGGGGTCTCGTCTGATTACCCATGTAGTCCACTTCCTCGTGGCCTGTATACATAACCTCCTGAGCACACGAGCCAGGCTCGTGAGAAACCCCGCACTGCTCACACAGACTTTGGGCCTGCGCTACATGCTGCTGAGATTTATCAAATCTCGTAGGCAGCGCCTCAATCTGTGCAGAAAGCGCCGTGTAGTTATCTACGGTGTGTACACCAGACCTGGCAGATGAAGACCTAGATCTATCACTCTGTCGGGATTTAGATTTAAGGGACGCCTTCTCAATAATGCTCCACGCTTCTCTAGGAGACTTTGTTCTGATGTCTCCCCCAGCGTATACATCTAGGCGTTCCTGAGACTCATACCCGAGCCCCTGATAAAACGTTTGCACCAAATGCCTTTTCGAAAGCTCATGGTGCGGGCAACTCAAGAGTAGGTCTTTAAATCTCTCCCAAGCCGTGTATAGTGATTCCCCGTCATCTTGACGAAATGTCATGATGCGGTTCCTCAGCTTTTGCGTCTTCTCTGGAGGGAAATACTGTTGCATGAACTGCCTAGATAACTCATCCTAGGTCGTGATAGACCCTGCTGGTTGGGACAAGAGCCAAGTCCGGGCTTTGTCCCGCAGTGAAAATGGGAAGATTCTCAGACGGATAGCATCGTCTGAGATACCTTGCATCTTAATGATGGCTAAAACCTCTAAGAAAGCAGCAATATGTCGGCCTGGATCCTCGTGCTCCAGTCCACCGAACTGCACCGAATTCTGTATCATATTAACGATACTAGATTTGATTTCGAAATGGTCCGTCAAAATAGCCGGACGGAGAAATACTCGGCGCCAGTCCATCACCTCCTGGACGACCACTATCATTAAGCGGAATGTCATCATCCGCCATGATAATATCACTGTGGGCGTCTGACCCTTCGTCGTCAGCCAGATCCCCCCTTGTGTCTTCCACCGGGACTTCAACAACAGGCGCAGAATTAAGAATATCAGAAACTAAACGTGACCTATGAAGTCTAATTCTCTCGCTTCTTCTCAGGACACGCCCACGCTCCGCCTCAGAAAGATCACCAGAAGACCCAAGGTTTGTGGACATCAACCTGCAAATAAAAATGAGATAGCTGCAGCAGGCGAATAGATGACAAACCCAAAACGCGATAAAAGACAGAAAAATAAATAAATAAAATAAAGGATCCATAAATACATACAAAAATACAGAAAGAAATAAACTCGAGAAAATCAAATAAAAACTAAAAGAATCAAAAGAATGAACAGAAATAAACAGACTAAGCCTAAAACTATACAAAGAATGAAATTAATAATTAGTCCAAATACGAACAAATAAATCTAATCAATCAAATAACGAACTAATCAAATTCATAGACAAACCAATCAATCCAATATACAATCAATTAAATCTATCAACAACCTAATGAACGACTAATCAAATCAAACAATCCTATAAGCAGATAAATGAACGAATCTATATGCAAACCTATAAACCAATCTAAAATCAATCCAAAATATCAACAGACAGATAAATCAAATAAACATCCAAAGAATCATATATGCAAATAAATGAATGAAATAACGAATCAAAGAAGTATAAACAAGTATTCACAAGCATGTACACTGGTAAAAGTTGACTCGGTTCGTTCCTAAAGCTCGTCGCGTCCCCGGCAACGGCGCCAAAAACTTGACGTGTGCGGATATACACATAATTTTACAATGAATAAACACACGTTTCTGCTTTAATATTTATAAAAATGGTTTAGACCTTAACATTAAAACACACATAATATGGCAAGTGTACCCTGTCATATATGTAGTAATGTTTAGATAAGAACCAGATATCGATCCATGGACGCGCGCAGAGCAATGGTACTAAAACTTTATCCCCGATTCACCAGTAAGTAAAAGATAAGTTTGAGTTTGTTTATAACTAAATTAATTCTAAACACATGTAAATAACAAATATAAGACTCCAAATAGAAAATATAAGTATAAACACAATCCTAGCATGTTATCTACATATCATATGAAATACAGGCGTGTGATCAACATTCCCATTTTCCGACAGTTAGTGTCCCTTTCGGGCATCCTAACATGACAACTATACAGAAAGCTAACACGAATACACACGTTAACCGCCTCAAGTTGTTCATTAGCGAGCAGCTGATATAATCTCATGCGAATCTTTAAATAAAGGTTAGTATCACCTTTCGGGAGTCCTGAACCGCACTAGTTCAGGAAAGCAATATCGAATACACAATACGACCACCTAGACTAGCATAAAGTAGAGCATTTCACAACCTATTCCATTTTACCAACTTTGAACACAAAATCTACTAAGATCGCCATTTTAACCAAAATAACTACCAAAGATCATCAACCGTGTCAAAGATTGGTAACAACACCATTAAGATTTTTAAACCTTTTTACGTGTTGGTAAACATTTATAATCTCATTTAACTGACTTTAACCAAACCAATACCCGGTTACAGTTTCATGGTGTAAACTTTATTAACAAGTTAACTAGTCTACTACCGGGCGATTAAACGGACGGTTTCTTCAACAAGTAATCCGCCTAACACATCCGACAATCATCAAAGTCACTTAAACATAATCACAAATCCAACAACAATGAAACAAGGTTGCACTATGCTCATTAAGATTCAAACATGAAAAACGCCAAATTCATACAAAACATGTTTTCATACAAACGATTGTTTTAACTACAAACTATTACTAGATATTATCCGTATACAATACTAAAATACATAAACGACACAAACAAATCAAAATATTCAGATTTGAACAAACTTAAAGTTTATAAATCAAACCATAAATCTTGAATGTGAAGGATTGGATGATGTTAGATGATTAGGATGTGATCTAGAGCTTGTTAAACGCCTATCCAGCAGCTTGGTTAGTCCAGAAATCGCCCAAAATCGCCTCTCCAAAACCCAATAACTGATCAGTAGGCTGTGCTCACCTTTTATACGAATTTTGATTTTGTGCACGGCCGTGCAACTAAAGCGCACGGTCGTGCACTTTAACTTTTTTGAACTGACGTGCAAGTGGGCAAGTGGCAACGAGGTCTCTGAAAAATCTTGATTTCTCGCACGGCCGTGCACCTAGGGTGCACGGGCGTGCGGGTCTGGTGGTGGCCGGGTGCTGGGAGTGCACTGCCTGGTGCACTGGCAGTGCACTCGAGATTTCTGAATCGCACGGGAACGTGCACGGCCGTGCTGATCAGGGTGCCCGAGAACCTGATGTGCACTCCGAGTCGCACTGGCAGTGCACCCTTCTGTGTCCGAGCCAAATGAGTCTGCACGGGCGTGCACCAGGGGTGCACGACCGTGCACTGTTTCCAGACTTGGCTGATTTTGTAGAAACTTTCCAACTTGTCCGATTTTTGCCCGGTTTCTTCGACTTCGCTCGTGGGACGTCGTTTAAGACCTGCAATAAACATATGAAGCGGTTAAGTACCGAATTCGTGCAATTATGGTCAAAAACGCGTAATTCAGGAGTTTAATCGGGGATATAAATATGTATATTTTAACGTATATCAGTTTAATAAACAAATCAAACGGGTTAGATGTGAGAATGGCGGGGAGTTTACATCTAACAACATGCAAGAATTCTATAACAAAAACGGAATTTTGTTAGAAACCATATGTCCTCATACTCCCTAACAAAACAGTGTCATAGAAAGGAAACATAGACACCTGCTAGAAACCGCTCATGCCCTAAGGTTCGGTGCAAATCTTCCAAAAAGATTTTGGGGAGAATGCATTCTGACCGCAGCATATGTATTTAATCACCTCCCATCCAAGGTTATTAAAAATAAGACTACTTTTGAACTAATATGGAATGAAAAACAAGACTATGATTTTTTGAGGGTTTTTGGTTGCCTTGCCTGTTTCAATAATACCGACACAAATGGAGATAAGTTCGATGAAAGGGGGAAGCCATGAGTCTTTCTTGGATATCCTCCTAGAACTAAGGGTTACAAAATGCTTGATCTCGAGACCTGGAAAATAGTGGTTAGTTGGGATGTTACTTTTCATGAAGAGCATTTCCCTTTCAAAAATGTTGAAAAGGAGGGTGACAGTGGAAACGAGGAACCTATCGTTATATATGATTGTCAGTGTTGTGATGAATCGGTTGTTACACAAACTGAAAACCAAAATTCCACTTCACAAGTGGACCATGATCAAACAAACAACACTGAGCCCAGTTCCGGCCCAAATGCCACAAGTGAAAATGACAATTTTAATGAAGTGGGCCACAAAGATGAAGAGGAGCAGCCCAACGTCAATGAACCTGAAGTAAATGACACCCATGATGAAGCCAAAGAACAAAATAAAGGTAGACCCACTCGATCACGAACCTAGCCCTCAAGATTCAAAGACTTCATCGTACAGGTCCCCCCTTTAGTCAAACACCCGACTTCCACATCCAATCAGGTTACCTCCACGGTACACTACCCTATATCTAATTTTGTCTCTTATGATAAGTTTTCCACTAACCACAAAGCTTTCTTGACAGCTATCACTATAAATGATGAGCCAAAGAACTTCAAGCAAGCTGGGCAGGATGCTCGCTAGCGTGAAGCCATGCAAAAGGAAATCAAGGCCCTTGAAGAGAATGGAGCTTTGACCTTATAAAATTTTCCTAAGGGTAAACGCGCGATAGACTCAAAGTGGGTGTACAAAATCAAATTTAAGCCTAATGGTGAGGTGGAAAGGTACAAGGCTCCCTTGGTGGCAAAGGGATTCACAAAAATAGAAGGGGTGGATTATCATGATACGTTCGCACCGGTGGCTAAGTTAGTCACAGTTCGAACCTTGTTGGTCGTGGCTGTAAAAAAAGATTGGTTTATTCACCAGTTCGATGTAAACAACGCTTTTCTACACGGAGATCTAGATGAAGAAGTTTATATGAAGATTCCTCAAGACTTTTCCTGTGACACCCGACATGTTCAGCTTAAACAATTTTCAAACATATAAGTCTACCTTAACGAAAAAGATTTATTAACGTACTTGACTGGGTTAGTTGAGTCAGGTCAGGTTAGGAATGTCCAGGGTCTAATGATCCGGAGGATCATTGTGAGTTGTTTTGTGTATACACTAGTTTTGAGTCCCATTGTTGGTGAAATTACATAAATTGAATTAAGTGTGATATGTAGATTGATACATACATGTGATATGATATGAAAATACGTGTTTCAAAGGTTTAAACATGATTATACATGATAATATATGCTTAACATATGTTAGGATTGCATATTATGTGTTATGATGTGTTTAAATGTGTTAAAATGACAAAACTGGAAAATCTGGACAACATGGAACTGGTTTGACCTTAAGGTGGTTCGAACCAGGCTTTGTGAGTCACTTGAAAAGGTCATTCGACCTTGGCTACTCTCATTCGACCCATGCATGAGGTTGAATGAGGCTTGAGTATAAATACCATACTTTGTCATTTTTCATCATTTTACAAATCCTAGTCGCCCCCAAACGCTCTCTCTTAACTTTAATCACTGGGGAAGGAGTTTTTGCTCTCGTTTTTCATAATCCAACCTACAAACATCATCTAGGCAAAGATCTAAGGTGTGTTCTTGATCTAAAACCATTTTTAAAGCATTTTGATTCGTTTTCATTAAACCCCAAATGTCCAGATCTGTTCTAAGGCTGTTTTTATGATTAAAAACCTTTTACACATCTTTCTAAACATAACCCTATCATTAAACATAAGTTTTCATATCAATAAACATGTGTTAGTTGTGTTTTACGCTATGTTATGTGTTGTCTAATGATTAACTACGGTTTAGATGATAGAAACATGATCTAGGGCTGCTATTGGTATTGGTTTATGGTTGTTTTAGGTTTCAATTGGATGAATGTTGATATTATGTTTAGTATGGGGATTTTTGATAAATCTAGGGCTTGATACATGTTGTTATTATTGGTAAACGATTGGGGGTTTTCATAAACACATTAAACAGAGCATTTTGAGATGATTGTGAAAGGATTTCAACAAGTTTCCAAATCGGGTAAAATTTTCATGCATGATGTGACGTTTTCATAATTTTTACCATTTTGAGTAAGTGTTAAGACAGACTGATTTGGAATAAAATTGGTAGGGTATCGTGGGGATATGTTATTCATGCTTGACTGTTGTGTTTCATTATATTTTTGGATTGTTTTGATACGATTTGGTGCGTTTTAGAGTGTTATCAACATACAGGGTCGAATCAGTGCCTCATTCGACCTGTCGTGGGGTCGAAGGAGGGCACTGGGGTCGAACCAGAAGACTGCAGGTCGAACCAGACTTGTTTTGGTCGAACGAACATGATTTAGGTCGAATTAAACACATGTTAAGGTCGAAGGAACATGTCTTAAGGTCGAAGGAACATATGTTAGGACGAATGGACTTGTATATGGGTCGAATAAACTTCACAAGGGTCGAACCAACCCAGAAACCTCCTTATTCGACCCTATGACATCAAATGTGTGATTTTCGATGCGAACTAACTTCACAAGGGTCGAACCAACCCAGAAACCTCCTTAATTAGTTTATCTAATGGGTCACCAACAGGAAGTTAGGTCAGTCTAGTGTGACGGTTAAATAGTCAAACGCATTATTAAACACACTTGGTCACGATCTGGACAATCGGGGACTAGATAACCTTATGGTTATTAGTCAAAACACTTATGTAAACTTTTATGATAGATCTCCGGTAGTTTGGGATTATCAAGGACATAGCTTTTAATCTTTAATTGAAGAACGCAACCTAAGGTGAGTTTACGGGCCCACGTTTACTAGCTTTACTTTTGGGGGAGAAAACATGCGCTAAACTTGCACTTTGGGAACTTGTGTAATACTATTAGTTACTTTTGAGTTATTATGCGATTTTTGGAAGTCTCGGGGGAAACCAAGAATGTGCGGGGTTGCAAAACGGGGAATTGTGGATAGATCTATTGGGCTTGACCAGCCCCACTCGTCGACTGGAGGTCGGGTGGGTGCATATTGTCTCGACCTATGCTAAACTTGCTAAACATTATTCGGGTGGCTTAAACATGTGCTCAACTTGCTTAACTTGCTAAACGTGTCCAGTAATTGTTTTCCAAATCGTAGTAGTAGCAAAACTTACGCCTAGCTAGTGTACTTTGGCTTACACTTGACATAGTATTGACATGTTTAAACTTGGAACATTTTGGTAACGTTTGATGATACTTGGTCACGTCTTATGAAAACCTGTGAACTCACCAGCATTATATGTTGATGTATCTTTGGCATGTTTTTCTCAGGTCTCTAAGCTAGCATTGCATGGATTAGGCGCACTGGTCTGCACGGCGTCTAGTACTTAGTCTCTTATTTGAACATTGCTTTGAAACATGTTTTGTCATTTGGGTAGTAACAAAATATTGCTTCCGCTGATTTTTGAGATATTAAAAGTTTATGTTTGGTGTATGTATCTTTCATATAGTGTTGTTTATTGTGACCGTTGACTTGCATCCTGGTTTGTCATATGCCTCGCGGTGAAACTCCGCATGTGGAATTTGAGGGTGTGACATTTCCAATGACGGGGAAACTCGAGTTTGCCGCCTTAAAAAATCTTTATACGGATTGAAGCAAGCTTCTCGTAACTGGTACCACAAGTTCACTACCTTTCTCTTGCACTTGAATTTTAGACAATCCAAGGTCGACCACTCCTAATTTATTTAAGAGACCTAAAGCATCATCGTAGTCATCCTCATCTATGTGGACGATGTCATCATTACCGGTAACTGTCTCAAGAAGATTCAAGAAACCAAAGATGCAACTTTATATGTGAAAGATCTTGGTTCATTAAAATTCTTTTTAGCATAGAGGTGGCCAAGGCAAAGGATGGTCTAGTTCTAAGCCAACGCAAGTATACATTGGACATCTTGAAGGATTGTGGAAAATTGGGTTGCAAGCCCAGTGCATTTCCGATTGAGCAAGGCTTGAAACTTGACAATGGCGAAAATGAACCAAGTGTTGACGGGAACCAGTAGCGCCACTTAGTTGGTCGACTTCTGTATCTTCAAGCCACCCTACCAAATATAACCTACTTTGTAAATGTCTTAACTCAGTTCATGGCCTACCAAAGAGGCAACCATCTAGAAGCAGCAAATTGTGTTTTAAGATATTTAAAGGCTACACTAGGTCAGGGCATTCTCCTTTAAATTAAACCACATAAATTAAAAATATAAAAACAGAATAAAACCCTACCTGATTAGGTATTCTTCCTTATTACGCCTTTCATATCTTTCATTCTCTTCTACAGCTTCATTGAAACTCATCATCTCCTTCTTTTGATAAAAAAATACAGAGAACTTTGTTTTATTTACTAAATCATAAATGTGAAGTAGCAACATAGTAGAATTTTAATTTCTATTCGTAAATGTGATTCAAATCATATATAATTTTGTTTATATCATTTTAATAATAGAGGTTTTATATAAAAACAATTTGTATTATATGTTGTAAATTGTCAAATAATATATTTTCTGAAAATCGTAAAATGACAGGAGATAGAGTTATTGATCTTCATTTGTTTGTATTATGTTTCTTTGCAGCGGTATTTGGTTGGGTTTTTTTTTTTTTTTTTGCAAATCATAAATTATATATTTTATTACGTTATATTATATATTTCTAACCCGGGACGCTACCGGAATAAAATCTAGTTAGAAAATAAACAATCTCTTTTCATCTTTCTGTGAATTCTATTAGTACATTTACTGTTTTCATTGTTACAGGAATGGGAATCCATATTATTTTTCTAGAAGTAACGTAACGTGTGTTCTTTCAAATAAAATATTAATTTAGTAGAATACTTTGCAACGGTTGACATTCCGCTAACCCATGTGAGTTCCTTGCAATAAAGGATATTATACACTAATGTGAATTGATAAATGAATAATTTAATATTTTCCTGCATGTTACCATCCATTTGACCTTCGATCAGTACGTACCGCTATACATAGGGACATCTTCTTATCAATCATTGCCGAAAATAACTAGTGCCTATAAATAACAAATCAAGAAGCCCTCATTACACAATCTACATTAACTGTTTGATAGTACAAAAGTACAAAGAGATATCCATCATGTTCATTAAACGTATCACATTAGCAGTTCCAGTCTTGTTGTTTCTAATGTTACAATACTCATCAGCAAAAGTTGTAACATACAATGTCCTCACTTTTGGAGCCAAAGCCAATGGCCGTTCAGACTCAAGAAATGCGTTCTTAAAAGCATGGAATTTGGCATGTGCCTCCACTAATTCCGCCATCATTTTTGTGCCCGCCGGCAGGTATTTAATTGCATCCGCGGTCACATTTGCTGGCCATGCATGTAAGAGCAAAGCCATCACATTCAGAATAGATGGTACCCTGGTGGCTCCATCTAGTTACAATGCTATTGGTAACGCGGAAGTCTGGATTAAGTTCCACAGGGTTAGCCATGTTACTATCTCGGGTGGAACCCTTGATGCCCAAGGTGCTCCTCTATGGGCTTGTAAATCCTCTGGAAAGACTTGTCCTAAAGGAGCTACGGTATGACTATAATATATTATAATGCAATACTTTTTGGTTTACATAATTCTCTAATACTATAATTAACATATAGATATGGCTATGTTGTAGACACTTGGCATTTACCACTCCCAAAACATAGTGATCAGTAGGTTGAGGTCATTAAACAGCCAAATGTTTCACATTCTGCTCTATGCATGCAACAATGCTAAACTACAAGGGAGTGAGCATCGTGGCACCTGAACGCAGTCCAAACACAGACGGAATCCATTTAATATCATCAAGAGGTGTGACCATCATGAATTCCAAGATCGCGACCGGAGATGATTGCATCTCAATAGGGCCAGGAAATTCATATATCTTGATTGATAAGGTGACATGTGGCCCAGGTCATGGCATAAGGTACACTTGCTGACATGATACTAAAAAAATGTTTATAACTTTGGTAATTTATGCAAGTGTTAATCATGTTTTTTATCCATTACTGTTATTTTTATTTAAAATGTTATTTATCTTTAAGTTTGTAATTATTTAGCTACTTATTACTCTACCTATAGTATAGTTTAAATACATAATATTGACATTTTACAATTATCATTAGTTAATTAGCTTAGTCTTTACTTGATACCCTTATCCTTTCCATTGTAATCTCTTTATATAAATAGATATACTTTTCAGTTATTCAGCACAAGAAAACATTATTCACATCAGTTTTCTTTTCTTTCTTTTTTTCTTTTTTTAAGCATGCGAACTGCGTATTGATGTATTTAATTCGTGTTGGCAGCATTGGGAGTCTAGGGTGGGAATTGCAAGAACCCGGTGTCCACCATGTAGCCGTAAAAAGCACAACATTTATAGGTACTCAGAATGGTGTGAGGATTAAAACATGGGCAAGGCAAAGCAATGGATTTGTGAAAAATGTTGTTTTTAAGCATTCAACCATGGTGAACGTGAAAAACCCAATAATCATAGATGCAAATTACTGTCCAAACAACAAGAACTGCCCCAATCATGTATCAGGAGTAAAGATCAGCAACGTGGTGTATGAGGATGTACACGGAACATCAGCAACACAAGTGGCAGTGAAATTTGATTGTAGAAAAGGGAAGCCATGTAGCGGAATTCGACTAAAAGATGTTAACCTCAAATATGAGAGTCAACCAGCGATGTCTTCTTGTTCTTATGTTGCCGGTATTGTTTCTGGAATACGTGGATTTACAAGTTGTCTCTAAGTGTTGTTGCTACAAATTCATATTTCTAAGGGATTGTTTTCAGTTTTACAATTAGTTGGAAACAGATGGAAAATGGCCCTGGATCTTTTGTTTGAACGACCACATTGAAGTATGAAGTATGTGTTATCCATTACGATATATTAATAATAAAAAAGTTATGTTTAAGAAAGCATATTACTTCATGATCATTGACAAAACCCGTATATTATACTCACAAACAAAATATAATTTTATTTGTTAACATATATAGTCGTCAAGATACGCATTTAAAATTTGACATGGCAATTTTTAATTCTGTTAAGCTAATTTTTAAAACATTATTTATTTTAACTGTGAATTAACTTTGATTTTTTATCCACCTATTTTTGTTATTTAAGATATTTTGTTTTTACCATTTATTACCATCCAACCGTATTAATTAGTTGAAAATTTTTAGAAATCACTTGTAAAAACAATTATCTTATTAATCGTCATGTTTTGGTATTTTAAGTAATATTATTTTAACTTACTATTTAAGTAAAAGAATAATAAGTTTATTTAAATTTTAGAGCATTAATAATTTCTATATAAAATTTATTTGGTTAATATTGATATAATGAGTATTTTTAATTTTAAAAATATTATTCATAATTAAGATGGCTTTAAGGAATGGCACGTGTCCTTATATTTCTATCGTTAGCTAATATAGATATAAATTTAACCACGTCCTTATCACAATAGGATAGGTTATGTGTTATGATACCTATAACGATAGTTTATCATCCCGATAGTTTGTTACATTTTACTATATAAAGAGATGTTTTCTAAGTTATTAAAGATTACATAAAAATATATTGCACCAGAGCATTACGATTCTCTATAGCTCTTTTCATCTTTAAACCCCTTTTTTGCTTTCTACCTCAAACCTATGGATCATGTAAAACTCAATCGCTTAACTATTATTCACAAATATATCTATACTATATATAATATGCATATAGGAGGGGCAACTTTGGTCATTTGCCACTTTTTTAAGGTTTTACAAGCTTGAAAGCATAGAGTACAATGTTTTAAAGCACATCCCTAAACAATACTCACATCCATAGTCGCGCGGGATAAAAGAACCCAATATCTCATTTCAAATTTTAAACCCGGACCCATTTCTTTTTGTTCTCTCTCTCCCAAACATTATGGATCTGGTTCTACTCTCTTTTCTTAGTTCGTCAATATCTTTTGAATCTGGGTGTAATGCTTAGTGCTGGAGTCGGTACGCCTGTTGGGTTCCCCTAGGGCTTGTGTTGGAGGCGAGATGGTATGTTTATCTCACCCGATCTCCACTAGCATTTTCAGATCTGAAAAAATCCCTTTATCCACAAAACCAAATCATCTTCTTTATCGTGATTTTAGATATCGTTATGTCATTTTATTTGAAGTTTGTTCGTTTTTGCAGTGTTGGGTATGGGTAAATGTAAGTGTTTGATGATATGGGTGGAAGTTAAAGACACTGCTTTGGTCGCTCGAGAAGTTACTACTCACTTTCAGGTTTGTTGAATCAAAGTTTGGGTTGAAACTATTATTACCTTCTTCAACGTTCAAACAACAAAACATCCATTTATTATCTGACTCTAATTGTATAATAAACTATCTTTTCTCTCTATTATTTTTGTAACCAAGGGTTATAAAGCTAGATTGTACTATGCTTGAAGTTGCAGATGTGGTTCCAATCAGATTAGGTTCAGGTGAACTTGCTGCTACTGAAGAGGTTCAGGAAGGTACAGACCATTTGCTTTATGCATTTCTGTTTATCTATTTTTTGAAGCTTCTATATGTTATCTGAGGCATGATGTTCATATTGATGTTATTGTAATTTGTTTCTCATTGGTTTTTGGTGTCTACAAATTAAATTTGGTATGGATGCTTTTTTTTTGGTATAAAATCTGGTTATTTTGAAGTTTAGTGAAGTATATTTGACTTGAAAAGGTGGTTTTATATGAAGTCAAAAACAAATATTTTATACCAAACTTCACTTGGTCTGAACCTGCCTAAGTAGCCTAAAACAGCGTAAACCAATCAAAAACATGTGCGCCTTGCTTGCCTTGGGACTCACTGTTTAAGTTCCTTACGCTTATGCCATAGGCTCACCTTTTGCAGCTAGATCATTTGATTTGACTACCTAGCAGAAAATTTTAACCATTGCTGCAATTACTTCATAGCTATGACAAGCAAATACACAAATGAAGTAAAGAACTTACTAAAGACGAACCATACAGTGGGATCCAGATGGCTAAGAGGATCCGGATCCTGCTTTCTTTAGTAAGCTGGAAGGATTTTAGACACGTGAAATTACCGAATTAAAAGCTGGCGTTCAACTATATTTGACTCTTTTTTAAACACCAATTGTATGGTTCTATGTGATCTTTATCCATTTGGTCTACCGCATGTCAGTATGCAAATAGGTATCGTGTTTGGTTTTATGTGCATAGTTTTAGAACAAACAAAAGGTGGCTCATTTACATTTGAAACATTAACGGGTCGTACAACTTTGACCCATTTCCAGTTTTTTAAACATTTCTTTGTGACCCTTATAAGTTTTTATCAACCAAACCAAAATGACCATGTTTAAAAAAATGACCCATTTGGATCTTATCTTAAACCTGGGATTGAGTCCGAAGATAACTGATGCAAGACAGCAACATCAAATATCAACAGGTAACATTTGACATATATCGTGTTTATTTGATTTGTTCAAAACAAAGACGTTTCAGGTTGAGTTTAGTTTTATTTCTTATTGATTCTCGAAGGAAAGAACAAAAAATTGGTGGCTTAGGACGTTTGTGATAATATTCCATCACTGCCATATTTTAACCAAATTATTTAAAAGTCTGCAAAACACTCTTTTAAATAAAATGTTTTTTCTTGGGCCATGAAGTAAGATTATTGTTTTCTTAAACTCCAGACTTAATTTACAATTATTAGATTTGGAGTGAAAATTTAAAATTGGATTAGCAATATGTTTTGATTTGCAGATTGTTAGGTTTTGATTTTCTGATTTTCCAGCCAGATAAATGGGCTTTGAGGAGGGATCATGGCATGATGGGGGTACTATAACAGGTATGAGCTTCTTTCTTAGTGATAGGGCTGACAAAATGGTTGAAACCATTAAGAGTTCTATCTCGGTTTGGTCGGTTGGAAATTAGTTTTTTTTGCCCTGTTTCGGTTTCATTCCGGTTCATGTTCACCTTTTATAATCATATCAACTATATAAAATTTAACTTTTATTAACTTTTAGCTTATTTTAAACAAGGAAATTGAACTAAATACAAAGAAGACATTTTTATTTTTGTTTATGGCCAAGATCAATTTTTATACCGATTTCGGTACTGTTTTGATTTTCTTTGGTTCCAACCGTTTTTTAGCAGTATCGGTTTTGGTTCCAATTCATTTGGCCTGTTTTAGCTTGTTTTAGTCCGCTTTTGGTTTTAGACGTTTTGGTACTGATTTTAGGTGAAACTAGGTTGTACTGGTTTTTTTTAAGGCCTCCTTTATTAGTTTTGGTTTCCAAAACAGTTTTTATTCATCTCTACCTGTAGGTGCTGCAACATTTTTAGAATAATATTAATGCCTAGATTTAAAGATATTTAAAGATGGATACCGTTCATTCAAAGTTCTACACCTTGTAGACTTCAAGCTAAACAATTAACAATAATCATACAGGTCTTCATTAAAGTTAGTTTCTGGTTGGGTTAAAGGATTCATCTTTTTTTTTTGCAAGTGTTTACATCATAAATCTTCTAATTTACATATATTCTTCTCTAAATATTACTAAACGGGAATCAGTATTTTAACATTTTATTATGTTTTGTGTTGCAAGGGAACAACAGCTGACTTTAGGAAATAAGACTACAAAAAGACAACTGCACATTCTGAACCATATATGTTTTGGTGAAGTGAGACCCACCTACTTCCTTTCCATGTTTATCTGAAGCATAACTATTTTGGTGTAATCAATTGTTTTCTCTGTTTTGGTGAAAACAGAGGGTCAAACCTCCTACTACTTTTCTGATCATCACAGTACTTAATATGTAAAGCTCAGTCTAGCTTCTTGCCAGGGGTGGGTTTGTTAGGGAATAATATGGGGTCCATTTTGCTGTTTAAAAAAATAAATAAATAAAGTGAGCTCGTCTTCTTATCACCTCCCTCTCACTGCTAAGAGTGACTAATTGTTTATCACCACCAACAATCTTTGCTTGTGTTATTATATGAATTTATTTTAATGCATTAAAACAAAGAAAATTAGGTGGTGTTTGTATCTTATGGATTTATTGTGAAATCACTGTTATTTCTATTCATTATTTTTGTTTGATTAGTACTTTGTGTAGATTTATGGATGATGGAATGAAGCATTTTATCCCACTCGATAAATGTAGCTAGAGACCGGTTTACGAATTATGACTAATGCAAGGCAATGTTCATTTTTTCAAAGTTTCGACTTCTATTTCTTAATCTAACTCATCTTTATAATAACTTTTTTAATAAAACCAAATTACATATGAATTCAATATCTTCAAGAAACAAATACACTATTGTAAGTACCAATCTTGATTTAATTATATATAAAGTAAACTTTTCTATATCGAAAGTGTTAACATTATGAGTTGTATAATTTGATAGTAATAAAACCCGTAGGTTATTCCATGTATACAGTTTTAGAAATATTTCCATTCAGAAAAGCATTTCGAACATCTAATTGACGCAACGGCCAACCATAAATAGTAGCAAGCGATATAAAACAACACGAACTGTAGAGGCTTTGACAACAAGACTGAAGGTGTGAGAAAAATCGAGTCTTGGAAAATGAGACCTTGTGCCACCAAACGAACCTTGTAATAATCTATTCAACCATCTTCTTTGTATTTTGTTTTGAAAATCCACTTAGATCCAACAATATTTGCACCTGTAGGTCGTGGAACAAGTACCCATGTGATGTAAAGAACATGAAAGACAAGTTAGCATAATATTTGGGCTTGAAAATGTCGTTTTTCGATCGAGTTTCATAGGATGAGTTTGCATCGGCTCAACGGGAGAACCCTGGGTAGATTGGTGATTGGCTTGAGGTTTTTCGGGTGGAGTTGGGTTAGTAGTAGGTGAATTTAAGGGATTTTGTGGTTGGGCCAATTGTAGTGGTGAGATAAAATGGGTTTGAGTAGGGCCGGGTTGGGATGGAGTGGAGAATTGGGTTTGGGCCGAGAAGGTGCGTGATGTGAAAGGATTTGGGCTTGGGCCGGAGGGGACAACGAAATGTGGCTGGTATTGAAATGTGTTTGGGCTGATGGGGTATGGGTGGAGGATTGTTGATGTTGGGCCGACATGGGTTGAGTATGTGATTGGGCCGGTGGTGGTGATGTGGGAATGAGGGATGCAAGTCAGTGGGTATGAAAAAAGTTGGATCGTTAGGGCATAAGGATCAAGGAGAAGAGTGGTGTGAGGCAGTGGACTCACATGGAATGGGTGAAAGAAGCGGTAGCGGAATTGGTTAAAACACAAATGGGAGAGTTTCATCAAAGTTGGAGAAAAGCAAGGTGGCCTCATCGATTGGTTTAACGTGACCATAAAGGGATAGGATTCCTCATCGAATCAAGCATGCCATGTAACATAGATGCGATGAGTTTTAGGATCTAAGCATCCGTAGCCTTTGTATTTAGCGTCAGAACGAATGAAAATACATTCAGTGTTACGGGGTGATAATTTATGTTTAGCATAATCCCTTAGGTAAGGGAAGACATGACATCCAAAAACACGGAAAGTGGAATATGTAGGAGGGTGGCCATATAATAGTTTAAATGGAGATTTGAACTCGAGCAAAGGGCTAGGAATGCGATTGACAACAAATGTGGCGGAATTCCGACCATAATGTGGCAGGAGCATGAGAATTAAAGGCATGGCCAAACCAATTTCATTAATACGCTAATGTTTATGCTCACCATGACCATTTTGTTCAGGTGTATGGGGACAAGAAAGGCGGACGACGAATGCCATGGTCAGAAAAATATTTCTGAACTCGATGGTTGGTAAATTCGGTTACACCGTCACTTTGGAAAATTTTTATTTTTCTAAATAATTGATTATCAACAAAAGGTGTAAAGACCAATAAAGCTTCATAAAAATCAGATTTTTGTTTAAGTAGGTAGAAACATGTAAAACGTGAGTGATCATCTATAAAGATTACATAAAACCGATAGCCATTAGATGATGTAACAGGTGCAGCGCCCCAAAGGTCACAATGAATTAAATCCAAATCATGCATAGAACGTTTATTATTTAAATCAAAAGGCAACAATGAGATTTAGACATTTGATAAGGAGAACGAATACTAGGTTTTGGTAACAAAGATGTAACAAATAATAAGTGTTTTCAGAACTGGACTAGGCCGGTGGTTGGATCAGTCAAAACAGGAACCGTAGGCTTGGGCAGTCCGGTTCAGGTATCAGGACTGTTTTTGAAGGTGGTCGGGCGGTTAGGTCGGGAACCAAGGGTCGAACCAGAAACCGGAGTGTTCGAACCGGAGATTGGCCCTAAATCTCTGATGGCTAGCCGGAGTGTCATGATTTACGTTATGCTTTTAGATCAAGTAGCACGACATGAAAAACACCATTAAATTCGTACAAGAGACCATCCATGCAAAGTTATATGCCCGTTGGAGTATCAATCTTTTGGACGTGTTATAGTGTTACTCTCTTTTAAGTAGTGATCTACAAATAAAAATTCAATCACTATCACTACCAGCACCACACTTGTTGATCCTTGATATCTTCAATCACCACTAGACCTTTAGCACCAAAAAAACGATGCCAACACCATCCGTGATCATGCATCGATCAATACTATCTCAAGAGCCCATGCCTGTGTCTTTTTTCCAATCACTGAGTTGACCAGCTTAGTTGGGTCAATGTTATATCTTTTTCGAATTTTTAAGAAAAAAATATGGGAGTTAGCCGACTAAATTTGGTTTGTTGGTGGAGCATGGATTTTTTTGGCAAATGGATGGTCTGCTGCTACCAGCAATGAATTCTGACTTTTGAACCGTGATTCAGTTGCTATGACAAGCGGATTTGCCCCAAAAGTCACCGGCGGTGGACATAATGACCGGAGTGAGGTAATGAAATAAAGATTTAGCCAATCAAAACAATGCATCGTGTTTGGATTTGTCCTTGTGTTACCGGTATGTCAAGAATCCGATTGAAAATTATGTTCCGAATAAAAAATTGATTATCATAGGAGAGGATTCAAAATGTCTTCTTCTCTTGTCACTTTTGTTTCTCGACTGGTCACTCCGATAGCTCTTTTGTCACCTCAGTTTGCTCTGATAGGAAATTTTCTAGCCGTTTTACCCCATTCCACTTGGTATGATAGTAAATTGGCTCCAAGAATGTCAAATTCCGCTAGTACTTAGAAGGGGATTACCCATTTGTCAAAAAATTATGTGGTAACCCACATACCAAATTACTCCGGCTAAGAACATCCACAATGGAGAGGGTGGTTTGGAATTCTAAACAGCCACATCATTCCAAATCACAACCATTTTAAACCCTTACTACAACAATAAACCATTTCAAACCTCTACCTCATTATTGACTTCATCACCTAGTTTTCCTTTTTATTTATCCTATATCAAAATTTGCATATTCTCTTTTTATTTATCTAATGAGAATGTTATTTTTTATTAATTAAAATATTAAAAAATATGCAAAAATAAGATACAAAAACAACATAATTCATTAAATTAAAAAATGCACATATAAAAATTAAAAAAAAAACACCTAAACCCTAAAAAAACAACAAATTAAAACCTAAAATTAAAAAGATACAAAAAAAAAATAAACAGCACACACTTAAAGTCGTCATTTTTCCTAATTTCATTACAAACCCATTCATGAGTTTCACGCAAACTAGGTCCATGTTCGAGTTATCCATGAAAAGGATAGTTAACTCTTGATTCGTAAGAAATTGATCAAGTATTTCTTAGAGCCCATCCATCCAGTCTTGTTTGTTTTACTGATATATTGTTGCATCCTTCTCTTGACTGGGTCATATTCGGGTTGGAGCCGACGTCTCCGTTTGTTTTTGATCTTCTCTATTCCTTTTAGCAAGCCCCTTAGGCTTTTTTTTACCCCATTGGACAAGGCAACTATTCTAACTCGATCTAGGTTTCATCATCATCCTCGAGATTGAAATCCAGATTCCGAACCTAGGTCGGAATGTCATTGTCATCTAAGATA
>JAUTDX010005557.1:0-18932 GCA_030844895.1 Ambrosia x helenae | reverse complement strand
AAAGTCTCAAACCATATAGACTATTGGCTTACCATGGAATGGATCATAATAAGTGAAATCATGTGACATGGAAATAAAGTCAATACCTTAATTCACTTAAATGAATATAGCTAGCAAGCATAGTAGTATGAAATCATAAAATTTATGTTAAGTGAAACAATAGAGGAAAAAAAAACCATCTTACAAGTACATTAGGTGGAATAAAATTTCATGGACGTCTTTCTAGGTAAACACCACTCTTCTTCACTATCATTGGCAAACCCTTCCAATAGAACCTTCACCAATCAATACATTTGATCCAAAATTCGTTGTTTTCTCTTTCGGTTAATCAACCAAAAGTGCGGGCACTTCAATTATTAGTACTCCTTTTTCCCATAAAAAATTTCTGTCAGTTGTACTTTGGTTTTTTTGTTGTCTCCCCCATTACATGTAGAAAACAACATTATAATTATTTCATTGTTCAAATCTTGATAGTCATTAATTGCCATATTATGAAAACAGTATTTGTAAAGTGGTCATGATACATGTTGATGTACAATTTTTTACAAAGTGGTCAATCTTTGGAATGACAAAAATGTTCCAAAATAGTGTTCTCCCTCTACATTTCTTATTTCTTTTTATAGTGGTTAGTTGCAACAACGTCGTGTAAGTGGTGAGGTCATGGTCGTGTCAGTGGCAATGGGGTAGGTGGTGGTGATGGGTGGCAATAACACAAATGTAGTAATTTAAACTGGTGTTCACACAAAATCCGCTAATTTAAATTTGTAAAATTTAAGTGAGACCAACCAACACATAATACAAATTAGGAATGTTATACAATGCATAGATCAATGCTTCATTGCTTTCTGAACATAAGTAATGTAACAAGCAGCTTTGTTACAACTTGAACTAAAAGAATATATACAAGAAATTGTTAGGATATTCCATCAGCAAAATAAGAAAAAAAAGTGTTCAAGTCAGACCATGAATACTTGATGTATTCTTTTTTTGGTGTATATGCATTAGCACAAAGAGCCACCATTTTACTAAATATTCATACATTATATTTTTAACCACTTTCATAAATTTCAAGTATTACAACATTCAATTGGGTGTTTATGGTGTTTATGAAAGGGGTTTACATCTTCATGTGGATACAAAGAGTGCATAAGAGATATATACAATTAGTATTAAATGTTGTACATTGGGGCATAAAAGGAAGAAAATGACAAAAAAAAATTAGAGAGTTGTAAAGGACCCTTGGTATACCATCTTAACTTTGGACAATTTGGACATATTTGCTCATGCCTCTCCTTTGTAATGTAGTATAGATAAGAGATTCACTCACAAAAATATGGTGGATGAGATGTGAATGCTCTAAGACAGGTCAGGTGAGATTGTGCTCTCAAAAAGAGCCTCGGTGACACTCACAACATTATGCGAGCCAAACCACTAGTTAAACTGAATTTTTCAAGATCGGACCAGACGTCGAACCGGTATCCTTACTGGTCCATTGGTTGGACCGATTGGACCAGTTGAATCAGATGTAAGAACCAGATGTCGTAAATATTATAAATAAATAGGATGAAATGGAAGAATTTAATCAAATTTCCAGCTTGACCCCCAAAACTTCCTGTTCAATCCCTGGTTTTTCAGTCTGATCCCAGTTCGCATCTAACCTACGTTTCAAGACAAAGTGGGTCTGATGGTATGAACCAGACTGGCCAGACCCCCAGTTTCTTGTCCGATTTTCAAAACAATGAGTTAAAACTTAATGGGGTTATGACTAAAAAGTGTATAAGAGCATTCACAACAAGTTTTACATATATTTGTGAGTGAGTTCTTTATACTTTCAAAAGTGGTTGTGAGTGAGTAATTATGAGGGGTTGTTAATATAATTACTGAATGAAGATGAGTAACATATTGTAAATATTCTAACACGTAGGTTTTAACTTTGACTCACGCACATCATTATAATATTATACTTTTGTTACACTATTTGTCCTTAAATGTTTTATCAATTAACTTTCATCATACAAACGCCATGAAAAAAGACATGTGATTTGTCATACCCGAATCGTTCTTTATCTAAAAGAATCAAATAAAGTCCCACCGATTTAATTTTAGGACCCTATTCTTGACTACTTTTGTGGAGTAAAATAAAATCAAATAAGTGGAAAGGCTTCATATATGAACTCATCAATAAATTGGAAAGAGTAATGGAAAGCAAATTGGATCTTTCATATCACCAAAAGGCATGTGCTATTGGCACTTGGCCAAGAAGTGTCCGTAGAGCCGTACTTCCACATCAATACAAAGTGACCAATAAAGTTGAATCAAACATTACTTTCTTTTTTTGTCATTTCATTTAGATCTTTTCAAAACACATTTGTAGTTTTGCTTCAAAGGTATATTTAGGGGGTGTTTGTTTTTTTTATTAGAAGCACTTCTAATCAGTGTTGTAGAACTCGCTAGGCGCTAGTCGGTCGGTGAGGTGGGGACTAGCGATTAATCGAGATTAATCAGGATTAATCGGGATTAATCGTATTGGTGTTTTATGTGTAATTTTCCGTTTTTTTTATATATATACACACATTTTTATAGGCAACTATTTTAAATACACATGTTTTAACCCCTTTCGACCCATTTTTTTTAGTATACATGAGTAATCGCAAGAATCTACATTGTTTGATTGAAACTTGCCGAAATTTATAGGTTTTGGCCAGAATTTGTCCGGAAGTTGGCCGGAATTACAAATTTTTCGCCAAAAACTTGCTAGAATCGTCTATTTTTTGGCCGGCCGACTAGGCCGATTAGGTCGACTAGGTCCGACTAATCCCGACTAAGCCGACTACCGATTAATGGACTGATTAACGAAAAATTACTCAGTAACCTACCGACTAGCGATTAATCACCGATTAATCACTGATTAATCCCGATTTTTGCAACACTGCTTCTAATCACTTATGTCTGCGTGGTGCAAAATGCGGGCAGACATAAGAGACGCACAGACCGTTTGTTTTTTAGAAGATAAACCACTTGAAAAACTCTTCCAAGCCTCTTCCCCAAGCAGACTTGTAATAACCTCTTCTCCATCTATCCAAACCTCTTGTCCAACTTTCTCCAACCTCTCTCAACAAACCCAAGATTCTTCCCTCTCCTCCCTCCTCCTCCCCATCACGCCGACCCTCCTTCCTCCTTTCCTCCTCCCCGTCAGCCGCTGTCGACCAACATCCTCCCCATCCCTTCACACACCCTGGTCCTCCTTCCATCCCTACCATCCCGTCGACCAACATCCTCCTCCCCACGCCGCCGTCAACCCTGGTCTTTCATCTTCAACCGCCACCGTCGTAACCCTAAACCATTCATCTTCAGCCTAACTGGTTTTTGATCTGTTAACAAGGAATTATCTGTTGACCAACCCCTTTGACTTGATTAATGCACAATGTCAATGTGATAGTCAGAACCTGCTCTTTTTGCTCAACTATGTTGAAGCTAAACAAGTATAATTGATATTAATAATTGTTTATCTTTAATACATAGCCAAACTGATACATACATGATAGAAAAAATCTTCAAACTTGATGAGGATGGAGTCGAATTGGGAGTCCTTTCACTAGGGTAGCCAAAGGATAGTACTCGATTTTATAGTTTTTTTTCCAGCCATTATGCTCTACTTGTTTATAAATAATAACATAATTTTTGTGATAATTTTTTCTAGTATGTTTGTATGTGATAATTTTTTCTAGTATGTTTGTTTACTTCTTGATTTGTATTTGTACGATTGTTTGTTTGTGGGTTGCGGTTGGTTATGCTTGTGGTGGGTTGTGGTGGTTCATGGTGGTTATGGTGGGTTGTGGTTGGTTATTGGTATGGTGGGTTGTGGTCGGTTATGGTGGTTGTGGTTGGTTATGGTTATGGTTAGGTCACGCAGACATTAACAAACAAACAGTCTTTTTCCTGCAAACTGCAGATATTTGGTCCACCTCTTCTCCTGCAGATGTCTGCAGATGTGGTCCGCAGACTGCAGACCTTTTAACTCAGAAAAAACAAACAACACCTTAGTGTGTGTAAGAGAAATTGTTATCTAGTTACATACTAGTGTATATCAAAGTTAAAATAAGGGGTACACACGCTTATGCCATTATTTAGTTCTCTACTTAAAATTAATTTTGTATTGAATGTTCTTCTCTATGTATACATGAATACGGACGCATTAAATAGTTTATCAAATTTAAATAGATAACCTATGAATAACATAAGCATTTTGTACGTAGTGTTTTAAAGGTGTAGCGAGAGAAAATTATATGGTTATGCGTATCGCCAATCACTAGGTATAAGTGCTTATTTGGTTATCGTTGCTCTCTCTACATTCAGATCTCTAAAAAACAAAAAAAAAACCCTTTTTTCCTCTTATCTAATTGTTTCTCAGAAAAGTCCAAATTCACCTCTATTACTTTTGTTTTGAGTCGTCCTCCTTGTAGATCTTCGAGGCCCATCATTGTCGTTAGTGGTCTTCACCTCCAAACCATCGAATCTTCACGAAATTAAGAACCACCTTCACTTCTTGAATAAAACCGACTCCACAGATAGTTTCCAAACGTTGGGTTCTATGGATGCCAAAGCAAAATGAAAGACTCATGTGACAGAATCTTAAATAAGAGTCAAAAGCTACCCAAAATGTGTACTAGTCCTAAGGACCTTCAACAAATGTTATTATATATATAATATGAATATAAATTACTATATTATATTCTGGAAGCTTTCCAGGATAAACAAATCTAATATGAGGTGATAAAATATGTGTTATGATGTAACAAATAAATTAATGTACTACAATATGAGAAAACAATAGTTTAAATCATGTGAATAAAAATGAAAATGTATATTAAAAAGAAGATGTACGTTTGGATGAGGAGCAAAGCCAGAAATAACTATTATAGGGTATGATTGAGGCAGTGGTCTTGAAGATGTTGTTTTTGTTGGAAATGAGGGAATTTAACCTATTCTGCTATGGATGAAAATAGAATTCCTATTTACTGGTTATCCTGTATGAACAAAAACCCCACAAAAAAGTCGTCTTTTTTTTTCGTTTTTTTGTGGCACTATAGTACTCGTTGGAAAGATAATACAAAAATGTTTGTAGTCCGGTTCGATGGTTTATTTATCTTAAATTATAAAAATGAGAAAAGGTATGATCGAGCTAATTACATCCCATCCACTAAATGTGTGTGAGTTAGACCCCATATTCTAAAAACTGAGTTTGAGGTGTTGTAAGTGGAGAAAAGAGAAAACGTGACTGTTCATCTACATATTTTGGGGCACTGTTCCTGATTTTTACTTTTTAATATTTTTTTTTTGAAAGTGGTTCTGAGTTACGATGAGAGAAACAGTAATAATAAAGATATAAAAATGTATTATTTAATTAAAAAAAACTAGTAATTTTTTAATATAATTGGATAGAAGAAGATAATGGATGTATATGAATCCTATACCTCAACCATTTATGTTTACATGAATCCTATTCAAATTCTAATTCAGTTTCCCTTTCCCCTTCAAAAAAAAAATATGCGAATCAAACTGAATCTTTAATTTATGACACGAGGAGTTTGTTAACCTTTTAATCAATAAAATTAATTTACTCACTTTATTTTACTTTAGTAGATAAAAAAATAGATAACTATAGGCTTTAATGTAAATTAATTAATTTAATTAAATTTGATTTATCATAAGTTTCTAGCCATTGTCGTACTTTCGCCCGATAGATAGTCGGGTTTTTCCTGAAAACGATGAACTTCGATGAAACCAGGAGCTCTCTTAGTGAATTTCGTGCCGTAAAAAAAATAACAATTAAATTAAAACAAAAAAAATCCCCTTAATTCAGGCGTGGAGTTTGCTAATTTGTGGATGACTTTCTTTCTATATTCCTGATACTCATCAACCACTTCCTCTATAAATATCCCACCCCAAACCTTCATCTTTAGGTCTCAAAACACTGACCAAAACCTCTTTAAGGTTAATAACAACATACCCATTTGTTTAATACACTATTTGTTGTTGATCTGAACTGTTGATGCTTCAATTTTATGGAATAAAGATTGATGGGTTGTTTTTATTTTTAACTGTTTCAGGATCGTTGATAATAAAGCAAAGATTTTGTTTGTTTTAATGGCGAATAGAAATTTGGAGAAATTGGCTTCGATCGATGCTCAGTTGAGGCTTTTGGTTCCTGGTAAAGTGTCTGAAGATGATAAGCTTATTGAGTATGATGCCTTGTTGTTGGATAAGTTTTTAGACATTCTTCAAGATTTGCATGGTGAAGATCTTAAAGAAACGGTATTGTTTCTTGTATTCTCATCTGTTTTTTTTTTTTTTTTTTTTTTTTTTTGAGATTAGTGATTAATAAGGAATAATGGGTAGTTAGATAATTATTGATAAGTTGGTTATTATGTTTGATTAATCTGATCTGGATTTTTTTTTTTTTTTTTTGACATTAGTGATTAATAAGGAACAATGGGTACTTGGATAATTATTGATAAGTTGGTTATATATTTGATTAATCTGATCTGTTTTTTTTTTTTTACATTAGTGATTAATGGAATAATGGATACTTAAATAATAATTGATAAGTTGGCTTTTATGTTTGATTTCTTGTAATCTGATGTTTCTGTTATTTATTTATTTATTTATTTTTTAGATTAGTGATTAATGTAATAATGGGTACTTAGATAATTATTGATAAATTGGTTATTATGTTTGATTGTTGTGTATAGGTTCAAGAATGTTATGAGTTATCTGCTGAATATGAAGGGAAGCGCGATCCGAAGAAGCTAGAGGAGTTAGGGAGTGTGTTGACTAGTTTGGATCCAGGGGATTCGATTGTGATCGCGAAAGCTTTCTCTCACATGCTTAATTTAGCCAATCTGGCTGAAGAGGTTCAGATCGCTTATCGTCGAAGGATTAAGCTGAAAAAGGGTGATTTTGCTGATGAGGCGAATGCAACGACTGAATCGGATATTGAAGAAACTCTTAAGAAGCTTGTGTATAAGCTTAATAAGTCGCCTGAAGAGGTTTTCGATGCGCTTAAGAATCAAACTGTTGACTTGGTTCTAACTGCTCACCCGACTCAATCGGTTCGCAGATCTTTGCTTCAGAAGCATGGAAGGTATACTCTTTTAAGGCTTTAAGG
The DNA here is from genome assembly GCA_030844895.1 of Ambrosia x helenae. Taxonomy (NCBI): domain Eukaryota; kingdom Viridiplantae; phylum Streptophyta; class Magnoliopsida; order Asterales; family Asteraceae; genus Ambrosia; species Ambrosia x helenae. Next base: position 11,764 of record JAUTDX010005557.1, on the reverse strand, counting down.
TTTTTGATCAATTAGTCAACTTTAAAACTGATCGCTTATTCGCTTTATCTTTGAAGGATCCGGAACTGTTTGGCTCAGTTATATGCTAAAGACATCACTCCTGATGACAAGCAGGAACTCGACGAGGCGTTACATCGGGAAGTAAGTGTTACTGATCCAAAAAAATCTTGTTAGATTCAAGATGCATTGTGTGCAATAACATTTTAATGAATAATATATGTATTATTTTGTAGATCCAAGCTGCTTTCCGTACCGATGAGATCAGAAGAACCCAACAACCCCACAAGATGAAATGAGAGCTGGAATGAGCTACTTTCATGAAACAATATGGAAGGGTGTTCCTAAGTTCTTACGCCGTGTCGATACTGCTTTGAAGAATATCGGGATCAATGAACGTGTTCCCTATAATGCACCTCTGATTCAGTTTTCTTCGTGGATGGGTGGTGACCGTGATGGTATGTTCCCAAATAACACGGTTTTTAACTTTTAAGCTACTATTGGCCAAAACCAAGAGGTGGCGGTTTTCAACCCATTTACTATATAAAATGGGTCGATCTGGGTTGCGGTTCAATACAGTGATAATCATGTTTAGATTATTACTGTAACATCATTGGGTCGATCTAGTTTTCAACCCATTTACAATAATAATGTTTTTGCATGACCAAATACGGTAATTAATAATTAAATAAGTTAAACGGACAAAAGGCTTCCTTGGTCAACCCAACCCGACTAAGGGGGTGTTTGGGATTGATTATTCAAAACAGATTATACGTTTTGGAAAAGCAGGGGTGGATCTGCTTATAGATTATTGCGTTTTGGTAGCCTAAAAAACTGATTATCTTTGTTTTCAAAACGCAATCCAAACACTAAAAACTGGTTATCTGCGTTTCAAACTCAATCTAAAAATCAGATTCAAAACCCAATCCCAAACACCCTCTAAAAAGAGTAGTTTAAACCCAAGACCGTCTTGATTCATTACCAAACTCCATCCATCTTACCACCTCTAGCCAAAACGGATGTAAATGTAACATGTTTATTCGTGTGTCCCCTCGAATAACATGTGCTTGTCATAAATACAGGCAATCCAAGGGTGACTCCTGAGGTAACAAGGGATGTTTGCTTACTAGCAAGAATGATGGCTGCGAACATGTACTTTTCCCAGATAGAGGATCTGATGTTTGAGGTATTTGAATACTTTTTTTTCTTCCGGATTTATGCTTATTCTTATTCTGATTAATGTAATTATTGATCTAAATCTAACATTGTGTTTCTTAGATGTCCATGTGGCGTTGTACGGACGAACTTCGTGTTCGAGCAGAAGAACTCTTTAGAACAGCAAGGAGAGATGTGAAGCACTACATAGGTACTAAAATTTATTGATCTTTTGTATCTACTACCGTATGATGATTTCAGAACGCAATATAACTTTTTTGGTTTTTTCTATTCTTTCAGAGTTCTGGAAACAGGTTCCTCCGACTGAACCGTATCGTGTGATTCTCGGTGATGTAAGGGATAAGTTATATAACACACGTGAGCGTGCTCGCCATTTGTTAGCCCATGATATATCCGACATTCCAGAAGAGGCAGTTTACACCAATGTTGAACAGGCTAGTCTCTAATGTCATTTTCTTTATGATATATAATTATATATATATATATATATATATATATGTATTTATGTTAATTTTTATAAATTTGTACAGTTCCTGGAACCTCTGGAGCTATGCTACAGATCTCTATGTGCATGTGGTGACCGTGTGATTGCTGATGGAAGCCTTCTAGATTTTCTAAGACAGGTGTCAACATTCGGGCTCTCACTAGTGAAACTTGATATACGACAAGAATCTGATCGCCACACGGACGTCCTTGACGCAATCACTCAACATCTAGAAATTGGGTCCTACCGTGAATGGTCTGAAGAAAAGCGCCAAGAGTGGCTGCTAGCTGAACTAAGTGGAAAACGTCCTCTTTTCGGTTCAGATCTCCCGAAAACTGAGGAAATTAAGGATGTTTTGGACACGTTTGGTGTGTTGGCGGAACTCCCGTCTGATTGTTTTGGTGCTTACATCATCTCAATGGCCACATCACCTTCTGATGTCCTTGCTGTCGAGCTTCTTCAACGCGAATGCCATGTAAAACAACCTTTACGCGTGGTTCCACTTTTTGAGAAACTTGCTGACCTGGAGGCTGCCCCTGCCGCCATGGCTCGCCTTTTCTCCGTTGATTGGTACAAAAACCGAATTAACGGTAAACAAGAAGTCATGATCGGGTACTCTGATTCAGGAAAAGATGCAGGGCGGTTTTTCTGCCGCCTGGCAGCTTTACAAAGCTCAAGAAGAGCTTAAAAACGTCGCAAAGGAGTTTGGAGTTAAACTTGTTATGTTTCACGGGCGTGGTGGAACCGTTGGTAGAGGTGGTGGACCCACCCATCTGGCTATCCTGTCTCAACCAGCTGAGGACCATTCAAGGGTCGTTAAGAGTCACGGTTCAGGGTGAGGTCATAGAGCAATGTTTTGGTGAGGAACATTTGTGTTTTAGAACACTTCAAAGGTTTTGTGCAGCTACACTTGAGCACGGAATGAACCCTCCAATCTCACCAAGGCCCGAGTGGCGTCAACTTATGGACCAGATGGCAGTCGTTGCAACTGAACAATATCGTTCTATTGTGTTCAAGGAACCACGTTTTGTCGAGTATTTCCGCCTTGTGAGTATCTTCATAATTTATTTTGTTTCTTCAATACACAACTTGTTTCATTATTTGATTCGTTAGAGATAAAAGATAACTCGAGTAGTCTCAATTTGCAAAAGTCGTCCGAGTTGATCGATTACTCGCCGAGTACTCGCTACAGGGTGGGTCACCGAGTATAGCTGAGATGGCCGAATATTCTTAGTACTCCCCGCATAGGCCGATTCGACCCCCCGAGTACTCGCCCGACTAGGCCGAGTAATCGCAACTCCCCAGTCGGCCGAGTTGGTAGCGCCTAGCGAGTTTTGCAACCATGGTCAATGATAAGAAAGTATAACTGAATTTTCTATAATGTTACAGGCCACACCGGAGCTGGAGTATGGGCGTATGAATATAGGAAGTCGTTCCATCAAAAAGGAAACCAAGTGGCGGAATAGAATCACTTCGAGCCATTCCATGGATCTTTGCATGGACCCAGACCAGGTTCCATCTCCCTGTCTGGCTCGGGTTCGGGGCTGCATTCAAACAAGTCATTCAAAAAGACAGCAAGAATCTTCAAATGCTTCAAGAAATGTACAAAACGTGGCCTTTCTTTCGGGTCACCATTGATTTAGTTGAAATGGTGTTTGCTAAAGGAGACCCCGGCATTGCTGCCTCAATGACAAACTCCTCGTTTCTGAAGATTTATGGCCCTTCGGCGAATCATTGAGAGCTAACTATGAAGAAACCAAAGATTATCTCCTCAAGGTACATATTACACTTTGTCCGGTTTTTGTCATTATACTTTTTCGATACATATGAGTCGTTTTGTGTACCGTTTATGTAATAACTAAACGCGCCGAACTGGCTATGGCTAATCTGATTCTTTTTCTTGGTTTGTAGATTGCTGGACACAAAGACCTGCTCGAGGGCGATCCCTACCTAAAACAAAGACTTAAGTTGCGTGATTCATACATCACAACCTTAAACGTTTGTCAAGCTTATACTCTAAAGCGTACGCGTGACCCAAATTATCACGTGACCTTAAGGCCACATATATCCAAAGAATACGCTGAGCCAAGCAAACCGGCTGATGAACTCATCCACCTGAACCCAACCAGCGAGTATGCACCGGGTCTGGAAGACACGCTCATCTTGACCATGAAGGGTATTGCTGCAGGAATGCAGAACACCGGTTAAGTTAACCGTTATGCGAGCATATCGTTTTTTTTTTTTCATGCTTTTTGGACATTGTCTCGGCCTTGTTTTCTCGAGCTCATCTTCGGTTTATGCATTGGCGAAGTTGTACTATATGCAATATCGATGATGTTTTATCTATGAAACTAATAATGTATTGTACACTTGATTACAAGTGATACCGAAGTTTCTTTCCTTTCTACTTATGTTTTTTATGTTATCAGTTTCTATAAATAATCATAAGCCTGTATTCAATAGAGTGATGTTTGATACAAAACAAACTAGTATTTATTAGACTGTGTGTTCTGGTCGGAGTTATCACCTGGATTCATCTAATAGTATTGTGTCACCTAGATGTTGACTGGGCATTGGATAAAACTCATGCTCTCTCACTTAACCCTGTTATTAGGGTGGGGGAGGCGCTACCCGGACTCCACTGAACTCTTATGATTTTCCACCAATCATTTCACTGATTTACTTAACCGACATATAAATTTGGAGGCAACACTACCTTGAACTACCCAACTCATAAAAAACAAAACCCCCACTCACAAAACCACACACACCGTCCGTTAACTAGGACCCGTGATTGCTTCACGAGACTACTACTCGTGCCACCGACGACGATGTTGTCGTGGGGGTAGTGGCCTACCAGTGAGTGTTCTGTGAAGCACCCCACCTTCTCTCATTTAGCTAAAGGAGTTTACAGAATCCACAATGATAAACAAGTCCAAAATTCTAAATCTGCCACATAATTTCAAACTCACTTTTTCCTACAACAATAAACAATTTCAAACCTACACCCCACGGCCCACACCCCACTTTTACACAAAAGAACAAATAATAAAATATTATATGTGTGTGTGTCTCCCACCATCAGAATTCCAAACCTGTTCGGTATTCTGGACCACACTTGTTTTGGAATTTCAAACCTCTCCTACAATGGGAAACTCGCTTGGAATTCCAAACCTGTCCGTTTGACACCATTGTGGATTCTCTTATTTTGGTTGATGTTAATTTAGTAACTTTTTTTTCCTCTTTGGTGAGAATGCAAATATAACAAGAATTTAACCATGTTTAACTCTCGTTTACCATGTGTTTTGCTTGCTTAGAAATCCGCATCATTGCTGCCCAACAACATCCTCAACCGACACTGCATCCGTCACGTCACAACCATCGTAATGAGGATTTGGTTATGTTCGAGTCATTATTTTTTTGAACGGCCAACAAATCAATCTCGATCACTCACGAAATACCCATTGGACAAAGGAGTACTCAGAAAGTAACCTGGGTCCACCAATAATTTCACACCAGTCTCCAAGGAAAACCCGCCGCCCGAAGGCCCACTGCGATAAAACCCGGCCCATCAGCAGCATTTTGATGCTGGCAAGACTCAAACTCCTCACCTCCAATAAGGAAACCAAGAAGGGTGCCACTCCACATAAAGGGATTGACATCGACTCATTATTTTTCTGTTGTTTGGTTTTGATTGACAAAGAGTTGATATTAAAAACTTTACTAAGGAAGAGACCTTAAAAACGTTAAAACCAAACACCCACATTTCTTACATTATATTTACTCCTTAATCATATAGAAATGAACAAAACCAACCAATTAATAATCACACAGCAACAAAAAGATAAAAAATCAATAAATTAGAAAATCAGTGAATCTAAGATAGCCGTTTTAACTAGCAAACAATTGATACAGAATTGTTTATTTTTTTAATTTAATTAAATTACTTCATAAGTTAATTCATTAATTTAAATAAACATAACCATATAAAAGTATAGAGCCCGATCTAGTATCAATATGATTTAGTTCAATTACAATGAATTTTTTTAATTCCAATTCTATTGATTAATTCAAGGGTTATAAACGAGTCGAGCTGAATCAAGCTATAGTGGGATCAAGCACGAGCTTGAAACTAAACGTGGCAGCTCAGCTCTGCTCGAGCTTGAGCTTGAACTCAAAGTTAATTGAGCCTTGAAACGAGCAAACTAATCCAGGCATGAACCGAGCCAACCTTGGCTCGAGCTCCGCTATCTTTTTTTTAAGTAGCTATGAGCCGCAAACTTTTTAAACAGCCGTAATTATTATATATTATTATTATATATACTAATTTGCATCAACCTTCGCAATAGTTTACTTTTATTCTTTCCACTTTGGCTACTAACTTCTTTACTTTTTGTTTTCTCAATTTGACACTTTATTTTTTTACAGTTTTGCCACTAAACAATTTGGCTACTAGCTTATGTACTTTCTTTTCTTCCAATTTGACCAACAAACTTTGACAACTTTTTTACTTTTTGTTTTCGTAATTTGGCACTTTATTTTTTTACAGTTTGGCCACCTAAACAATTTGGCCACTAGCTTATGTACTTTCTTTTCTTCTAATTTGACCACCAAACTTTTAGCTTTTAGGCTTCTTTGCATTTTGGACACTAACTTTCTTACTTTCTGCTTTCTCAATTTGCCACTTTATTTTTTTACAGTTTGGCCACTAACTTATGTACTTTCTTTTCTTCCAAATTGACCACCAAACTTTTAGCTTTTAGGATTTCAAACTTTAACCACCAAACTTTTAGCTTTTAGGATTTCACCCTATTTTTTTAAAGTTGCATTGCAGCCACTTCCAGCAACCTTCACGCAACGTGTGGTGAAATAGCGGTGCATATCCCGCGCTACCCGTGCGTAGCACGGGTGCAATCTACTAGTATATACTAATTCACAACATCATTCACAATAGTAAACTTTCTTCTTTTTCATTTTGGCCACTAAGTATTTCGTCTTGTAGCCTATTTCGTCATCTTACGCAATAGTTTACTTTATTCTTCTCCATTTTGGCCACTAAGTATTTCGTCCTCTAGCCTATTTCGTCATCTAGCATTTCTTTATCTATTTATATCCCTTGTAATTTAGTGTTTTGTTAGTTAACGCAGTTTTTTCCCGACTTTGCATGTGTTTGTTCTTTGTTTGGTTAATACTTAACATGGTTTTTACGACTCATTTATCTGCTACGTTTTCACGTTATGTGAGTCACTTTGTGTTAATAGTTTGTTTTTTGCTTTACGACTGTCCTGCTTTTCCGTTGCTACTTAGCACGGTTTTCCGCTCACATCATACAACACTGGTAACACGGTTTTACGCTCCCATCCTACAACGCTGATAGCCCGGTTTTACACCCCCCACCTCGCAACGCGGGGGGATTCTACTAATAAATTCCGGTGGACAAGACATTCCGGAAACTAAACTCAAAGTAGAAGGTTTAAAAATGTCAATTCACCAAACTAAGAGATCAAAAAACAAAACCCCATAAATACAAATAATACAAATCGAATTCCTCCCTCAATAATCATTTCCCCAAAACTTTCTCTCTCTAGAAAACCTTCTCTCTCTAAAGCGTGAATCCTAAGCTACCATGGCGAACAGCAATCTACTAGAAGAATCATCAAGGTAACAACATCCTTAATTTGTTTCTCATTCAATATCCTTTGTTTCCGTCTGTTTTTATAAACCCTAACTTAGGGTTTTGACTTTTGTGTTTGATCCAGGAAACGCAGCGATTACTCAGCGAACCAGGTGATTATTAACTCCAATTTGTCGCTTTTATATAATTGATTCATTGTTTGTAATTGGTTATGCTGTTATTGTTATATACTGTTTGTGTGTGAATGTTGAGATCATGTGATTGTGTTTGTTTGTATGGGTTTGTGATGTAGCACCGGAATAAGCGCGTCACCGTCGGAAGATAATATGCGGTATTTTAATGTGATGATTCTTGGCCCGACACAGTCTCCTTATGAAGGTAAAATTGAATTATTAGTTTATCACTTTATTGTATGATTGTAATGGTTTCTATAAGTGCAAGTGTAGTTTATTATGTTTATGTGTTTTTTTTAATGGGGTGTTTGGGATTGCTATTTAAATTATAGGGTGCAACGATAACATTAGTATTTTTTATACAATGTTGTGACATGCTTCCAATGATATAATCACTAAATTAATGTGAATTACCAATAAACAATGTTTCATTTTAAGTTTAAAAGCAGCATAGTGAAATCAAAAGCAAATGGATGCTACTTACAAGTTTACAACTTTTAAGTTGGACTTGGATCCATGTTTGAAAAAAACTTACATTTGTGTCTTTTCCATGCAACGCATCTTTCTTTCCAATTAACATTTGGTTGTGAAATAGTAATACGGTGGGAACAACTTGTAGACATGTTTAACTCAATGTAAGACGAGCATGTTTGGCCATTAACAGATTGCAAACGTTTTCAACTCAACATAAGACGGGAAAGTTTGACCATTAACAAATGTAAAGAATTTACTTACACATATGTAAGTTGTTTCCAAACATGGGTCCAACTCCAAGTGTCCAACATGGCTTTTAGATTGATGATATGATCGGCAAAACATAGCATGATGACATATTATACCCATGTTTGAAAAACAAACACTCCTAGTTATATATTTTCTGTAACAGATTTGGCGTACAAGTTGTAATTAGTAGGCCTTTTCTTTTTGTTTCACTATGTTTTTTTAAATACTAGTGTTACCATCGCACCCATGGTGTTACAATATATATTTTTTAAAAACAATTCATTAGATTTCTTACGATCGAAACTTGCAAAAAACGTATAAGATTTTGCAGATGTGAGTTCTGTAGTTCTCTCCTTTTGAAATTGTGTGTAACTCATATGTGTAACTGAGAGCTTACAGTTGAAAGTATGTTCTATTATAATAGTACTATTTACTTGTGTTTATGATCGAGTATCTGTATCTTGATTGCTGTCAATTAAAAAAAGAGGGCCTTGATCATGGTTCTGTTTAATTATTTTACACTATTTTACCTCAAGAAACTGTATATTTTTCTATTAAACAGGAGGAGTCTTCAAGCTGGAGCTATTTCTGCCTGAGGAATATCCAATGTCTGCCCCCAAGGTACATGAACATTAACATTTTATTATACATGATAGCATATATATCCTTAATTACAGTTTTTCGTTTTTAATATGTTTATAAAGTACAATGCTCCCTTTGGCTGTTTTTTTTTCTGGATCCTGAAATCCGTTATTGTGTTAATGTACAGTCCGGTCTCTTTACTTGTATCTCCCAATTTGTCAGGGGCCTTTTTATGCATGTTATCAGGTGACATAAAATTGTTTTTATTTGTTTACATTTTATGGGAAAAAATAATAATTTTTAACTATCCTTCAACATTGAGGGATCCAAGATACAGTGTCGTGGTTAGATCCTTACATGAATGAAACTACGCATCAGTGAATGCTGATCTAATTCAAAAGCTTGACCTAAGAAACCTTACTATACAAGATAGGCACATGCATGTTCAAGAACAACTAAAAGTTCGAAAGTAATTGTCTGTCGTCCTGAATAATAGTATAATGCCGAGTTGCGTTGCAGAAATTACTAAAAGCTGCTTATTTTACTAATTACCCAAATAATGAACTCTTAACAGTACTCCCCTTCACAAAAGACACCTTGTCTTAAAGGTGAGAAGTCCAAATGTTTTGCTTTATTGATTCTGTGATCCCAATTTCTTCTTTGGGCCGCTCTATTGTCGGGCTGCTCATTAAGAAGCCCAAAATGAGGTCCATTGTTGTTCTAGCCGCATATTCAGTTTTAGTACTTGTACTGACAATATCGTTCCACCAACTTATATCAAGCCTCCCTTTTACCAATTTAATAGGACCGAATGATTTCATTTATGAACATTAAAAGTATAATCCCAGTTTGCTTTCAAATAAAGTCGTCCACATCAGAGGAATCATCACTAAAAAATCCATCTATTCCAATACTCACGGATATTAAGCTTTCGTGTTATACATTTGTTTTTCATTCTGTACATGAAGATGATTTGGTAATCATTCAGTGTTATATTGGTAAAAACTAATATGTTCATTTATATCTGTTTTTTTTTTTGATGGAGCAACATTCAATGACTGCTTTCACGATAGAAGCTATTGTTACATCTTTGTAGTAATAAAATATTTATCATTTAATTCTTGTCATAACAGGTTCGATTCCTTACAAAAATATACCACCCGAATATTGATAAGGTATGATATGTGGTACCCACTTCACTGCTTCAGTCCGTGACTCTAAAGTCACTTTAATTCTTATACTTCGTGTTTTTGTTTCTATTTGTTTTATGTATAGCTTGGCAGAATCTGTCTTGATATTCTTAAAGATAAATGGAGCCCTGCTCTTCAGATTCGCACAGTTCTCCTGAGGTAAAATCATTTATATATTTACGCCATTATATGTTACATATATGTATGTATACATGTATGTTCTCATGGGATTTTGTTTTGTATTGTATTTTGTAGCATTCAAGCACTTTTAAGTGCTCCAAACCCAGATGACCCACTGTCTGAGAACATAGCAAAGCACTGGAAATCAAATGAAGCAGAGGCTGTTGAAACAGGTAATTGTGTTGTTAACGATAAAACTAAACTTTGTTATGGTTTTGGGTTTGCTTTTTAACTTTTTTTTCGGTTTTGTATGCGAGCGCAGCAAAGGAATGGACGCGTTTGTATGCCAGTGGCGCATAATGGACATATGAATATATGATACAGAACTGCGAAAAACGTAGGTATTACAATTACAACATATTCCATGTCCTGATTATACTCCCTTTCACCCATCCTCTTGGTCCCAATATATGATGTGTCATATACTTTTATGATTTAGTTATGGAAAAGCCAACCAGGCACTTTTCAAGGTCTTGTCAGATGTATCCTTTTTTCATTATTTATGGGGACCAATCAATAATTGCATTCATATACCAAATGTACAATACATTAAAACGTATTTTATTCCAATCCGGTTGGCTCGCCTTGATTTCGACTAGACGTTATTTGGTGCACCATGTTAACTGTCATGTCAAACCGTCTTAGGTTTATTATGATGAGCATGGATGATCATTGACGATGGTCCAATCGAACTTAGTTTGATGATGTTCCAATCAAACTGATGAAAAGGAAGTGAGAGCATATAAAGTTGGAAAAAAAAACAGATTCTAGCTTCGATGTGAGCCAAGGCGGAATTAAAATATAAATTTAAGAATATAATATCTTCAAACTTTGATGAAAGGGAATAATGAGAAGAAACATAATATGTTATTAAAGGCAAAACTCTTGTAAGTCAGAAAATTGGTTCATTGATATAAATGATATTGATGAAGTATAGTACTACGGAAGATGTGTTAAATGTTAATCTTCTGTATGATTTTTATCGAATATATATCTTCTTTATCCCTGTTGAATTAGTCACATCACCTATTAGCTCTTATTTTTATCCATAGTTCCATTAAAGATATAATAGGTATAGGTATGTTTAGCCTTACCCATAAAATGCATTATCTATAAGAACATCCGTAGTGGGGCGTTGTGGGGGAGGGTTTGCCACCATAGCGCCGGGAACACCGCCCCCCCGGCGCTATTGGCGGCGTTTTGGTCTTGAGCGCCATGGATATAACAAGCGTTGTCTCTGACCTTCTTTTTATTATTATTATTATTATTATTATTTTTATTATTATTATTATGAAGAAGAAGAAGATGAAGATTGTTGATGATGAAGATGATGATGTTGATGATGAAGACGGTGGCTGTGATGGTTGTGAACGGTGGTGTTTATGCCAGAGTGGCGACGGTGGTGGCTGTGAAGGTTGTGACGGTGGTTGTTGTGAAGTAGGGGGGCGACGGTGGTGGCTGTTGTGTGTGTGTGTGTGTGTGAAGGTGAAGGGGTGTAGTGGAAAGTGTTGATGATGATGATAAGATGATGTTTTATAAACTTTTAATAATAATAATAATAATAATAATAATAATAATAATATATAAAAATAAATAATTACCCAATCATTTATAAAGCCCAATA
>JAUTDX010005556.1:0-32412 GCA_030844895.1 Ambrosia x helenae | reverse complement strand
ATTTATTTACTCACCTACATTACTTTGTGAACACACCGACTTTATGTTGACACACGCTAGCATGCTTTTGCAGGTCGCTAGGTATGGAGCACGTATAGGACATGCATCATATAGTGTCACTGGGATATGAACACTTAACTATTTTGAATACTTAATTATTTACTTTTGGTTTTTGGCGCGTTGTTTTGAGCAGACTATTGGTTAACTGTTTTCTTTAATTACGATTCCGCAACTATTTAAAATGTTTGGTTATATATGAAACTGGATTTACAATAACGAACTAAATGGTTTGGGCATTTAGAGTCATTCATTTAACTTATGGCTATGGGATTCTGGTTTGTCATGCGCCTCGCGGTATAAACCCCGTAGTGGAAATTTGAGGGTATGGCATTGACTCTAAAAACACTAGTGTTATACGATACGATACCATATAGTATGATATGATTAGATATGATGTGTTATAATACGATACGATACGATATGATATGATATGATATGATATGATACGATATGATATGATATGATACGATATGATATGATACGATAACATACCATACCATAAAATATGATACGATTATTTATTACAAGATGTAAAATAAAGAATTTAATGAAATATTATATAATATAATATATCATTATTGGTTCTCACTCTCTATATATATGGTCATATGCCTTCATTTAGTCGTACAACTATAGAGCTTTTATTTTTCCTAACACAAAACAAACATAAAGGAAAAGCCATGAAACCTATATCTATTTTGGCCATGTTTGTTATTGCTAGCACATTATTGCTTGGTTATGGTAAGATTTTATATTTGTCACAACTAAGAGTTATTTTATTATTTATGCAATTTTATATGTCAAGTTAACCATAAACGTAAAGAATCGTCAATACAATCTATATGAATGCAGGAAATGAGTTACCAAGGAAGGAAACTACACTATCATGCGAGATGACTATCATAGTAGGAGATTGTCAGCCATCAACATGTGAATTTAGTTGCAACCACTGGAATATAAATGCACATGGAAAATGCCTTGACAATAATCATTGCGATTGTTCATGTAGTTCTTTGTTTCCATAAGGCATGTGGTTATAATAAGCAAGTAAAATAAACGATTACCATGTTTTAGTAATTTTTTTCCTCTTGGGTTTCCAATTATGTATCACCAAAGAATGTGAGTGTGTGTGTATATATATATACATATAGTGAAAGTTTCAGTAGGGAACCACAGAAAAGTGGGGAACTGGGGAACCCCTCTTAGAACCCTTGGATTATGAAAATCAATGGATAAGATCAAACCAATTAATCATAAGCTTAATTTTTAGCTAAGGGTAAAATTGGAATTTAAAGAAAATATTGTTCACTCAACTTTCTCTTTATCTCTCTCTTTCTCTCTCTCTCTGCAATCTTCCCTCCCCCCACTCTCCATCTCTTCTGCTTTCTCTTTACTCTGTCTCTCTCTACGATCTTCCTTCTCTCTCTATCTCTTCTGTTTTCTCTCTCTACTCACTCTCTCTCTCTCTTTCTTTGCTTCAGTATTCTTTCTTCCTCGTCTCTACCTGCAACCATCCATCTCTACCAGAAATGCAACCACCGATCTCTACCTGCAATGTACCCATCGATTTCTACCATCAACCATCAATGCACATGTTTTTTTTTTGAAAATTCGATCTAATGATTTTAAACACAAATTTGTTTAGATCTGGAAATTCTTTTTGTTATGCTTACGTTTTTTTAGTTAAATTTAGGTTTTGATTTAATTTTTTGGTCTCATTTGGAAATTCTCTTTGTTATGTTACTGTTTTTAGTTGAAATTCGTTTATATTTGACAATTAAGTAGGTTGCTTTGTGTTTAGATCTGAATATTCTGCTTAGATATGGTAATTCTCTTTGTTATGTTTATGTTTTAGTTGAAATTGTTTAGATCTAGAATTTCTATTTAGATCTGACAATTCTCTTTGTTATAATTTTTTTTGTGGAAATTCGTTTAGATCTGGAAATTTTGTTTAGATCTGACATTTCTCTTTGTTATGTCTTTGGTTCAGTTGAAATTTGTTTACATGATGATTTTATTATATCGTATGGTTCCTCAAAGATTTAAATCATGTCTGTTGTTGGAAGTGGTTGATTTGTCCCGAAATATTTTAGGCGAGTTACGGATGGATATGTTTTGGAATTTGAGTAGGTTCAAGGTGTCAAAACTTTGGTTAAATAATTATGTTGGTGAGTTGAAGGATTCATTATTTGAGATGGTGATTTTGGAGAGGTTTGATATGAGTTGTAATCGGATTTCAGGGTGGCTTCCTGAAGGGATTAGTGAAGGTGGTCGTGGAACTAGGTTCTTGGTGTTGTATCTGCATAATAATATGTTTATTGGTTCTTTTCCTGTAAGTGTCGGAAATTATTTGCAATTTTTATTTCTTACTGAAAAGATACCGGAACTTTCAAGTTAACATGTTAAATTATTTTATTTCTATTTGAGTTTCCTACATTCTTGTAAAACTTAACAATAAAAAGATTTAACGTATTAAATCTAAATTGTTTAACATGTTAAATAGTCTTGTTATTGTATAGTTTATAAGATTTTCAAACTAATTACGTCAATTCGATGCAAATGTGATATACAACCAAGTTAGTGCCGAAATGTGTTGAAAACTGCATATGACCCATTTCAGTTACATTTGTGGCACAATGTGCTAGAAGCTTAACAAACAACCTGTAGATGTTGTTTGTGTTTAACATTGTTTATGTGTTTAACTTGCCACTGCTGTGTTTAACAGCTGCAGTGTCTTAAACGACAAATATGAACAAAGCCAGTAAGTGTGTCACTCGCATTTCGTATGACGAATTTATCAATAAAAAGTCCAGATTAGGTTTAATTGTAGTTGTATTTGGTTCCAAGCTAATCACTTGTTATACGAAAAACTAACACTGAATGATGCTTGAATCGATTATTTTTAATTTTCAACCATTGTAGTTTGTGAACTCACCTACATTACTTTGTGAACTCACCGACTTTATGTTGACACACGCTAGCATGCTTTTGCAGGTCGCTAGGTATGGAGCACGTATAGGACATGCATCATATAGTGTCATTGGGATATGAACACTTAACTATTTTGAATACTTAATTATTTACTTTTGGTTTTTGGCGCGTTGTTTTGAGCAGACTATTGGTTAACTGTTTTCTTTTATTACGATTCCGCAACTATTTAAAATGTTTGGTTATATATGAAACTTGATTTACAATAACGAACTAAATGGTTTGGGCATTTAGAGTCATTCATGTAACTTATGGCTATGGGATTCTGGTTTGTCATGCGCCTCGCGGTATAAACCCCGTAGTGGAAATTTGAGGGTATGCATTGACTCTAAAAACACTAGTGTTATACGATACGATACCATATGGTATGATTAGATATGATGTGTTATAATACGATATGATATGATATGATATGATATGATATGATATGATATGATATGATATGATATGATATGATATGATATGATATGATATGATATGATATGATATGATATGATATGATACGATACGATACGATATGATACGATAACATAACATACCATACCATAAAATATGATACGATTTGTTATTACAAGATGTAATAGGATTTTACATAAAGAATTTAATGAAATATTATATAATATATCATTATTGGTTCTCACTCTCTATATATATGGTCATATGCCTTCATTTAGTCGTACAACTATAAAGCTTTTATTTTTCCTAACACAAAACAAACATAAAGGAAAAGCCATGAAACCTATATCTATTTTGGCCATGTTTGTTATTGCTAGCACATTATTGCTTGGTTATGGTAAGATTTTATATTTGTCACAACTAAGAGTTATTTTATTATTTATGCAATTTTATATGTCAAGTTAACCATAAACGTAAAGAATCGTCAATACAATCTATATGAATGCAGGAAATGAGTTACCAAGGAAGGAAACTACACTATCATGCGAGATGACTATCATAGTAGGAGATTGTCAGCCATCAACATGTGAATTTAGTTGCAACCACTGGAATATAAATGCACATGGAAAATGCCTTGACAATAATCATTGCCATTGTTCATGTAGTTCTTTGTTTCCATAAGGCATGTGGTTATAATAAGCAAGTAAAATAAACGATTACCATGTTTTAGTAATTTTTTTCCTCTTGGGTTTCCAATTATGTATCACCAAAGAATGTGAGTGTGTGTGTATATATATATATATAGTGAAAGTTTCAGTAGGGAACCACAGAAAAGTGGGGAACTGAGGAACCCCTCTTAGAACCCTTGGATTATGAAAATCAATGGATAAGATCAAACCAATTAATCATAAGCTTAATTTTTAGCTAAGGGTAAAATTGGAATTTAAAGAAAATATTGTTCACTCAACTTTCTCTTTATACTCTCTCTTTCTCTCTCTCTCTCTCTCTGCAATCTTCCCTCCCCCACTCTCTCCATCTCTTCTGCTTTCTCTTTACTCTCTCTCTCTCTCTCTACGATCTTCCTTCTCTCTCTATCTCTTCTGTTTTCTCTCTCTACTCACTCTCTCTCTCTCTTTCTTTGCTTCAGTATTCTTTCTTCCTCGTCTCTACCTGCAACCATCCATCTCTACCAGAAATGCAACCACCGATCTCTACCTGCAATGTACCCATCGATCTCTACCATCAACCATCAATGCGCATGTTTTTTTTTGAAAATTCGATCTAATGATTTTAAACACCAATTTGTTTAGATCTGGAAATTCTTTTTGTTATGCTTACGTTTTTTTAGTTAAATTTAGGTTTTGATTTAATTTTTTGGTCTCATTTGGAAATTCTCTTTGTTATGTTACTGTTTTTAGTTGAAATTCGTTTATATTTGACAATTAAGTAGGTTGCTTTGTGTTTAGATCTGAATATTCTGCTTAGATATGGTAATTCTCTTTGTTATGTTTATGTTTTAGTTGAAATTGTTTAGATCTAGAATTTCTATTTAGATCTGACAATTCTCTTTGTTATAATTTTTTTTGTGGAAATTCGTTTAGATTTGGAAATTTTGTTTAGATCTGACATTTCTCTTTGTTATGTCTTTGGTTCAGTTGAAATTTGTTTACATGATGATTTTATTATATCGTATGGTTCCTCAAAGATTTAAATCATGTCTGTTGTTGGAAGTGGTTGATTTGTCCCGGAATAATATTTTAGGCGAGTTACGGATGGATATGTTTTGGAATTTGAGTAGGTTCAAGGTGTCAAAACTTTGGTTAAATAATTATGTTGGTGAGTTGAAGGATTCATTATTTGAGATGGTGATTTTGGAGAGGTTTGATATGAGTTGTAATCGGATTTCAGGGTGGCTTCCTGAAGGGATTAGTGAAGGTGGTCGTGGAACTAGGTTCTTGGTGTTGTATCTGCATAATAATATGTTTATTGGTTCTTTTCCTGTAAGTGTCGGAAATTATTTGCAATTTTTATTTCTTACTGAAAAGATACCGGGAACTTTCAAGTTAACATGTTAAATTATTTTATTTCTATTTGAGTTTCCTACATTCTTGTAAAACTTAACAATAAAAAGATTTAACGTATTAAATCTAAATTGTTTAACATGTTAAATAGTCTTGTTATTGTATAGTTTATAAGATTTTCAAACTAATTACGTCAATTCGATGCAAATGTGATATACAACCAAGTTAGTGCCGAAATGTGTTGAAAACTGCATATGACCCATTTCAGTTACATTTGTGGCACAATGTGCTAGAAGCTTAACAAACAACCTGTAGATGTTGTTTGTGTTTAACATTGTTTATGTGTTTAACTTGCCACTGCTGTGTTTAACAGCTGCAGTGTCTTAAACGACAAATATGAACAAAGCCAGTAAGTGTGTCACTCGCATTTCGTATGACGAATTTATCAATAAAAAGTCCAGATTAGGTTTAATTGTAGTTGTATTTGGTTCCAAGCTAATCACTTGTTATACGAAAAACTAACACTGAATGATGCTTGAATCGATTATTTTTAATTTTCAACCATTGTAGTTTGTGAACTCACCTACATTACTTTGTGAACTCACCGACTTTATGTTGACACACGCTAGCATGCTTTTGCAGGTCGCTAGGTATGGAGCACGTATAGGACATGCATCATATAGTGTCATTGGGATATGAACACTTAACTATTTTGAATACTTAATTATTTACTTTTGGTTTTTGGCGCGTTGTTTTGAGCAGACTATTGGTTAACTGTTTTCTTTTATTACGATTCCGCAACTATTTAAAATGTTTGGTTATATATGAAACTTGATTTACAATAACGAACTAAATGGTTTGGGCATTTAGAGTCATTCATGTAACTTATGGCTATGGGATTCTGGTTTGTCATGCGCCTCACGGTAGTGGAAATTTGAGGGTATGGCATTGACTCTAAAAACACTAGTGTTATACGATACGATACCATATGGTATGATTAGATATGATGTGTTATAATACGATATGATATGATATGATATGATATGATATGATATGATATGATATGATATGATATGATATGATATGATATGATATGATATGATATGATATGATATGATATGATATGATATGATACGATACGATACGATACGATACGATACGATATGATACGATAACATACCATACCATAAAATATGATACGATTTGTTATTACAAGATGTAATAGGATTTTACATAAAGAATTTAATGAAATATTATATAATATATCATTATTGGTTCTCACTCTCTATATATATGGTCATATGCCTTCATTTAGTCGTACAACTATAAAGCTTTTATTTTTCCTAACACAAAACAAACATAAAGGAAAAGCCATGAAACCTATATCTATTTTGGCCATGTTTGTTATTGCTAGCACATTATTGCTTGGTTATGGTAAGATTTTATATTTGTCACAACTAAGAGTTATTTTATTATTTATGCAATTTTATATGTCAAGTTAACCATAAACGTAAAGAATCGTCAATACAATCTATATGAATGCAGGAAATGAGTTACCAAGGAAGGAAACTACACTATCATGCGAGATGACTATCATAGTAGGAGATTGTCAGCCATCAACATGTGAATTTAGTTGCAACCACTGGAATATAAATGCACATGGAAAATGCCTTGACAATAATCATTGCCATTGTTCATGTAGTTCTTTGTTTCCATAAGGCATGTGGTTATAATAAGCAAGTAAAATAAACGATTACCATGTTTTAGTAATTTTTTTCCTCTTGGGTTTCCAATTATGTATCACCAAAGAATGTGAGTGTGTGTGTATATATATATATATAGTGAAAGTTTCAGTAGGGAACCACAGAAAAGTGGGGAACTGAGGAACCCCTCTTAGAACCCTTGGATTATGAAAATCAATGGATAAGATCAAACCAATTAATCATAAGCTTAATTTTTAGCTAAGGGTAAAATTGGAATTTAAAGAAAATATTGTTCACTCAACTTTCTCTTTATACTCTCTCTTTCTCTCTCTCTCTCTCTCTGCAATCTTCCCTCCCCCACTCTCTCCATCTCTTCTGCTTTCTCTTTACACTCTCTCTCTCTCTACGATCTTCCTTCTCTCTCTATCTCTTCTGTTTTCTCTCTCTACTCACTCTCTCTCTCTCTTTCTTTGCTTCAGTATTCTTTCTTCCTCGTCTCTACCTGCAACCATCCATCTCTACCAGAAATGCAACCACCGATCTCTACCTGCAATGTACCCATCGATCTCTACCATCAACCATCAATGCGCATGTTTTTTTTTTTGAAAATTCGATCTAATGATTTTAAACACCAATTTGTTTAGATCTGGAAATTCTTTTTGTTATGCTTACGTTTTTTTAGTTAAATTTAGGTTTTGATTTAATTTTTTGGTCTCATTTGGAAATTCTCTTTGTTATGTTACTGTTTTTAGTTGAAATTCGTTTATATTTGACAATTAAGTAGGTTGCTTTGTGTTTAGATCTGAATATTCTGCTTAGATATGGTAATTCTCTTTGTTATGTTTATGTTTTAGTTGAAATTGTTTAGATCTAGAATTTCTATTTAGATCTGACAATTCTCTTTGTTATAATTTTTTTTGTGGAAATTCGTTTAGATTTGGAAATTTTGTTTAGATCTGACATTTCTCTTTGTTATGTCTTTGGTTCAGTTGAAATTTGTTTACATGATGATTTTATTATATCGTATGGTTCCTCAAAGATTTAAATCATGTCTGTTGTTGGAAGTGGTTGATTTGTCCCGGAATAATATTTTAGGCGAGTTACGGATGGATATGTTTTGGAATTTGAGTAGGTTCAAGGTGTCGAAACTTTGGTTAAATAATTATGTTGGTGAGTTGAAGGATTCATTATTTGAGATGGTGATTTTGGAGAGGTTTGATATGAGTTGTAATCGGATTTCAGGGTGGCTTCCTGAAGGGATTAGTGAAGGTGGTCGTGGAACTAGGTTCTTGGTGTTGTATCTGCATAATAATATGTTTATTGGTTTTTTTCCTGTAAGTGTCGGAAATTATTTGCAATTTTTATTTCTTACTGAAAAGATACCGGGAACTTTCAAGTTAACATGTTAAATTATTTTATTTCTATTTGAGTTTCCTACATTCTTGTAAAACTTAACAATAAAAAGATTTAACGTATTAAATCTAAATTGTTTAACATGTTAAATAGTCTTGTTATTGTATAGTTTATAAGATTTTCAAACTAATTACGTCAATTCGATGCAAATGTGATATACAACCAAGTTAGTGCCGAAATGTGTTGAAAACTGCATATGACCCATTTCAGTTGCATTTGTGGCACAATGTGCTAGAAGCTTAACAAACAACCTGTAGATGTTGTTTGTGTTTAAAATTGTTTATGTGTTTAACTTGCCACTGCTGTGTTTAACAGCTGCAGTGTCTTAAACGACAAATATGAACAAAGCCAGTAAGTGTGTCACTCGCATTTCGTATGACGAATTTATCAATAAAAAGTCCAGATTAGGTTTAATTGTAGTTGTAGTTGGTTCCAAGCTAATCACTTGTTATACGAAAAACTAACACTGAATGATGCTTGAATCGATTATTTTTAATTTTCAACCATTGTAGTTTGTGAACTCACCTACATTACTTTGTGAACTCACCGACTTTATGTTGACACACGCTAGCATGCTTTTGCAGGTCGCTAGGTATGGAGCACGTATAGGACATGCATCATATAGTGTCACTGGGATATGAACACTTAACTATTTTGAATACTTAATTATTTACTTTTGGTTTTTGGCGCGTTGTTTTGAGCAGACTATTGGTTAACTGTTTTCTTTTATTACGATTCCGCAACTATTTAAAATGTTTGGTTATATATGAAACTTGATTTACAATAACGAACTAAATGGTTTGGGCATTTAGAGTCATTCATGTAACTTATGGCTATGGGATTCTGGTTTGTCATGCGCCTCGCGGTATAAACCCCGTAGTGGAAATTTGAGGGTATGGCATTGACTCTAAAAACACTAGTGTTATACGATACGATACCATATGGTATGATATGATTAGATATGATGTGTTATAATACGATACGATATGATATGATATGATATGATATGATATGATATGATATGATATGATATGATATGATATGATATGATATGATATGATATGATACGATAACATACCATACCATAAAATATGATACGATTTGTTATTACAAGATGTAATAGGATTTTACATAAAGAATTTAATGAGATATTATATAATATATCATTATTGGTTCTCACTCTCTATATATATGGTCATATGCCTTCATTTAGTCGTACAACTATAAAGCTTTTATTTTTCCTAACACAAAACAAACATAAAGGAAAAGCCATGAAACCTATATCTATTTTGGCCATGTTTGTTATTGCTAGCACATTATTGCTTGGTTATGGTAAGATTTTATATTTGTCACAACTAAGAGTTATTTTATTATTTATGCAATTTTATATGTCAAGTTAACCATAAACGTAAAGAATCGTCAATACAATCTATATGAATGCAGGAAATGAGTTACCAAGGAAGGAAACTACACTATCATGCGAGATGACTATCATAGTAGGAGATTGTCAGCCATCAACATGTGAATTTAGTTGCAACCACTGGAATATAAATGCACATGGAAAATGCCTTGACAATAATCATTGCCATTGTTCATGTAGTTCTTTGTTTCCATAAGGCATGTGGTTATAATAAGCAAGTAAAATAAACGATTACCATGTTTTAGTAATTTTTTTCCTCTTGGGTTTCCAATTATGTATCACCAAAGAATGTGAGTGTGTGTGTGTATATATATATATATATAGTGAAAGTTTCAGTAGGGAACCACAGAAAAGTGGGGAACTGGGGAACCCCTCTTAGAACCCTTGGATTATGAAAATCAATGGATAAGATCAAACCAATTAATCATAAGCTTAATTTTTAGCTAAGGGTAAAATTGGAATTTAAAGAAAATATTGTTCACTCAACTTTCTCTTTATACTCTCTCTTTCTCTCTCTCTCTCTCTCTCTGCAATCTCCCTCCCCCACTCTCTCCATCTCTTCTGCTTTCTCTTTACTCTCTCTCTCTCTCTACGATCTTCCTTCTCTCTCTATCTCTTCTGTTTTCTCTCTCTACTCACTCTCTCTCTCTCTTTCTTTGCTTCAGTATTCTTTCTTCCTCGTCTCTACCTGCAACCATCCATCTCTACCAGAAATGCAACCACCGATCTCTACCTGCAATGTACCCATCGATCTCTACCATCAACCATCAATGCGCATGTTTTTTTTTTGAAAATTCGATCTAATGATTTTAAACACAAATTTGTTTAGATCTGGAAATTCTTTTTGTTATGCTTACGTTTTTTTAGTTAAATTTAGGTTTTGATTTAATTTTTTGGTCTCATTTGGAAATTCTCTTTGTTATGTTACTGTTTTTAGTTGAAATTCGTTTATATTTGACAATTAAGTAGGTTGCTTTGTGTTTAGATCTGAATATTCTGCTTAGATATGGTAATTCTCTTTGTTATGTTTATGTTTTAGTTGAAATTGTTTAGATCTAGAATTTCTATTTAGATCTGACAATTCTCTTTGTTATAATTTTTTTTGTGGAAATTCGTTTAGATTTGGAAATTTTGTTTAGATCTGACATTTCTCTTTGTTATGTCTTTGGTTCAGTTGAAATTTGTTTACATGATGATTTTATTATATCGTATGGTTCCTCAAAGATTTAAATCATGTCTGTTGTTGGAAGTGGTTGATTTGTCCTGGAATAATATTTTAGGCGAGTTACGGATGGATATGTTTTGGAATTTGAGTAGGTTCAAGGTGTCGAAACTTTGGTTAAATAATTATGTTGGTGAGTTGAAGGATTCATTATTTGAGATGGTGATTTTGGAGAGGTTTGATATGAGTTGTAATCGGATTTCAGGGTGGCTTCCTGAAGGGATTAGTGAAGGTGGTCGTGGAACTAGGTTCTTGGTGTTGTATCTGCATAATAATATGTTTATTGGTTCTTTTCCTGTAAGTGTCGGAAATTATTTGCAATTTTTATTTCTTACTGAAAAGATACCGGGAACTTTCAAGTTAACATGTTAAATTATTTTATTTCTATTTGAGTTTCCTACATTCTTGTAAAACTTAACAATAAAAAGATTTAACGTATTAAATCTAAATTGTTTAACATGTTAAATAGTCTTGTTATTGTATAGTTTATAAGATTTTCAAACTAATTACGTCAATTCGATGCAAATGTGATATACAACCAAGTTAGTGCCGAAATGTGTTGAAAACTGCATATGACCCATTTCAGTTGCATTTGTGGCACAATGTGCTAGAAGCTTAACAAACAACCTGTAGATGTTGTTTGTGTTTAACATTTTTTATGTGTTTAACTTGCCACTGCTGTGTTTAACAGCTGCAGTGTCTTAAACGACAAATATGAACAAAGCCAGTAAGTGTGTCACTCGCATTTCGTATGACGAATTTATCAATAAAAAGTCCAGATTAGGTTTAATTGTAGTTGTAGTTGGTTCCAAGCTAATCACTTGTTATACGAAAAACTAACACTGAATGATGCTTGAATCGATTATTTTTAATTTTCAACCATTGTAGTTTGTGAACTCACCTACATTACTTTGTGAACTCACCGACTTTATGTTGACACACGCTAGCATGCTTTTGCAGGTCGCTAGGTATGGAGCACGTATAGGACATGCATCATATAGTGTCACTGGGATATGAACACTTAACTATTTTGAATACTTAATTATTTACTTTTGGTTTTTGGCGCGTTGTTTTGAGCAGACTATTGGTTAACTGTTTTCTTTTATTACAATTCCGCAACTATTTAAAATGTTTGGTTATATATGAAACTTGATTTACAATAACGAACTAAATGGTATGGGATTCTGGTTTGTCATGCGCCTCGCGGTATAAACCCCGTAGTGGAAATTTGAGGGTATGGCATTGACTCTAAAAACACTAGTGTTATACGATACGATACCATATGGTATGATATGATTAGATATGATGTGTTATAATACGATACGATATGATATGATATGATATGATATGATATGATATGATATGATATGGTATGATATGATATGATATGATATGATATGATATGATATGATATGATATGATATGATATGATATGATATGATATGATACGATATGATATGATACGATAACATACCATACCATACCATAAAATATGATACGATTTGTTATTACAAGATGTAATAGGATTTTACATAAAGAATTTAATGAAATATTATATAATATATCATTATTGGTTCTCACTCTCTATATATATGGTCATATGCCTTCATTTAGTCGTACAACTATAAAGCTTTTATTTTTCCTAACACAAAACAAACATAAAGGAAAAGCCATGAAACCTATATCTATTTTGGCCATGTTTGTTATTGCTAGCACATTATTGCTTGGTTATGGTAAGATTTTATATTTGTCACAACTAAGAGTTATTTTATTATTTATGCAATTTTATATGTCAAGTTAACCATAAACGTAAAGAATCGTCAATACAATCTATATGAATGCAGGAAATGAGTTACCAAGGAAGGAAACTACACTATCATGCGAGATGACTATCATAGTAGGAGATTGTCAGCCATCAACATGTGAATTTAGTTGCAACCACTGGAATATAAATGCACATGGAAAATGCCTTGACAATAATCATTGCGATTGTTCATGTAGTTCTTTGTTTCCATAAGGCATGTGGTTATAATAAGCAAGTAAAATAAACGATTACCATGTTTTAGTAATTTTTTTCCTCTTGGGTTTCCAATTATGTATCACCAAAGAATGTGAGTGTGTGTGTATATATATATATATAGTGAAAGTTTCAGTAGGGAACCACAGAAAAGTGGGGAACTGGGGAACCCCTCTTAGAACCCTTGGATTATGAAAATCAATGGATAAGATCAAACCAATTAATCATAAGCTTAATTTTTAGCTAAGGGTAAAATTGGAATTTAAAGAAAATATTGTTCACTCAACTTTCTCTTTATACTCTCTCTTTCTCTCTCTCTCTCTCTCTCTGCAATCTTCCCTCCCCCACTCTCTCCATCTCTTCTGCTTTCTCTTTACTCTCTCTCTCTACGATCTTCCTTCTCTCTCTATCTCTTCTGTTTTCTCTCTCTACTCACTCTCTCTCTCTCTCTTTCTTTGCTTCAGTATTCTTTCTTCCTCGTCTCTACCTGCAACCATCCATCTCTACCAGAAATGCAACCACCGATCTCTACCTGCAATGTACCCATCGATCTCTACCATCAACCATCAATGCGCATGTTTTTTTTTTGAAAATTCGATCTAATGATTTTAAACACAAATTTGTTTAGATCTGGAAATTCTTTTTGTTATGCTTACGTTTTTTTAGTTAAATTTAGGTTTTGATTTAATTTTTTGGTCTCATTTGGAAATTCTCTTTGTTATGTTACTGTTTTTAGTTGAAATTCGTTTATATTTGACAATTAAGTAGGTTGCTTTGTGTTTAGATCTGAATATTCTGCTTAGATATGGTAATTCTCTTTGTTATGTTTATGTTTTAGTTGAAATTGTTTAGATCTAGAATTTCTATTTAGATCTGACAATTCTCTTTGTTATAATTTTTTTTGTGGAAATTCGTTTAGATTTGGAAATTTTGTTTAGATCTGACATTTCTCTTTGTTATGTCTTTGGTTCAGTTGAAATTTGTTTACATGATGATTTTATTATATCGTATGGTTCCTCAAAGATTTAAATCATGTCTGTTGTTGGAAGTGGTTGATTTGTCCCGGAATAATATTTTAGGCGAGTTACGGATGGATATGTTTTGGAATTTGAGTAGGTTCAAGGTGTCGAAACTTTGGTTAAATAATTATGTTGGTGAGTTGAAGGATTCATTATTTGAGATGGTGATTTTGGAGAGGTTTGATATGAGTTGTAATCGGATTTCAGGGTGGCTTCCTGAAGGGATTAGTGAAGGTGGTCGTGGAACTAGGTTCTTGGTGTTGTATCTGCATAATAATATGTTTATTGGTTCTTTTCCTGTAAGTGTCGGAAATTATTTGCAATTTTTATTTCTTACTGAAAAGATACCGGGAACTTTCAAGTTAACATGTTAAATTATTTTATTTCTATTTGAGTTTCCTACATTCTTGTAAAACTTAACAATAAAAAGATTTAACGTATTAAATCTAAATTGTTTAACATGTTAAATAGTCTTGTTATTGTATAGTTTATAAGATTTTCAAACTAATTACGTCAATTCGATGCAAATGTGATATACAACCAAGTTAGTGCCGAAATGTGTTGAAAACTGCATATGACCCATTTCAGTTGCATTTGTGGCACAATGTGCTAGAAGCTTAACAAACAACCTGTAGATGTTGTTTGTGTTTAACATTTTTTATGTGTTTAACTTGCCACTGCTGTGTTTAACAGCTGCAGTGTCTTAAACGACAAATATGAACAAAGCCAGTAAGTGTGTCACTCGCATTTCGTATGACGAATTTATCAATAAAAAGTCCAGATTAGGTTTAATTGTAGTTGTAGTTGGTTCCAAGCTAATCACTTGTTATACGAAAAACTAACACTGAATGATGCTTGAATCGATTATTTTTAATTTTCAACCATTGTAGTTTGTGAACTCACCTACATTACTTTGTGAACTCACCGACTTTATGTTGACACACGCTAGCATGCTTTTGCAGGTCGCTAGGTATGGAGCACGTATAGGACATGCATCATATAGTGTCACTGGGATATGAACACTTAACTATTTTGAATACTTAATTATTTACTTTTGGTTTTTGGCGCGTTGTTTTGAGCAGACTATTGGTTAACTGTTTTCTTTTATTACAATTCCGCAACTATTTAAAATGTTTGGTTATATATGAAACTTGATTTACAATAACGAACTAAATGGTATGGGATTCTGGTTTGTCATGCGCCTCGCGGTATAAACCCCGTAGTGGAAATTTGAGGGTATGGCATTGACTCTAAAAACACTAGTGTTATACGATACGATACCATATGGTATGATATGATTAGATATGATGTGTTATAATACGATACGATATGATATGATATGATATGATATGATATGATATGATATGGTATGATATGATATGATGTGATATGATATGATATGATATGATATGATATGATATGATATGATATGATATGATATGATATGATACGATATGATATGATACGATAACATACCATACCATACCATAAAATATGATACGATTTGTTATTACAAGATGTAATAGGATTTTACATAAAGAATTTAATGAAATATTATATAATATATCATTATTGGTTCTCACTCTCTATATATATGGTCATATGCCTTCATTTAGTCGTACAACTATAAAGCTTTTATTTTTCCTAACACAAAACAAACATAAAGGAAAAGCCATGAAACCTATATCTATTTTGGCCATGTTTGTTATTGCTAGCACATTATTGCTTGGTTATGGTAAGATTTTATATTTGTCACAACTAAGAGTTATTTTATTATTTATGCAATTTTATATGTCAAGTTAACCATAAACGTAAAGAATCGTCAATACAATCTATATGAATGCAGGAAATGAGTTACCAAGGAAGGAAACTACACTATCATGCGAGATGACTATCATAGTAGGAGATTGTCAGCCATCAACATGTGAATTTAGTTGCAACCACTGGAATATAAATGCACATGGAAAATGCCTTGACAATAATCATTGCCATTGTTCATGTAGTTCTTTGTTTCCATAAGGCATGTGGTTATAATAAGCAAGTAAAATAAACGATTACCATGTTTTAGTAATTTTTTTCCTCTTGGGTTTCCAATTATGTATCACCAAAGAATGTGAGTGTGTGTGTATATATATATATATAGTGAAAGTTTCAGTAGGGAACCACAGAAAAGTGGGGAACTGGGGAACCCCTCTTAGAACCCTTGGATTATGAAAATCAATGGATAAGATCAAACCAATTAATCATAAGCTTAATTTTTAGCTAAGGGTAAAATTGGAATTTAAAGAAAATATTGTTCACTCAACTTTCTCTTTATACTCTCTCTTTCTCTCTCTCTCTCTCTCTCTGCAATCTTCCCTCCCCCACTCTCTCCATCTCTTCTGCTTTCTCTTTACTCTCTCTCTCTACGATCTTCCTTCTCTCTCTATCTCTTCTGTTTTCTCTCTCTACTCACTCTCTCTCTCTCTCTTTCTTTGCTTCAGTATTCTTTCTTCCTCGTCTCTACCTGCAACCATCCATCTCTACCAGAAATGCAACCACCGATCTCTACCTGCAATGTACCCATCGATCTCTACCATCAACCATCAATGCGCATGTTTTTTTTTTGAAAATTCGATCTAATGATTTTAAACACAAATTTGTTTAGATCTGGAAATTCTTTTTGTTATGCTTACGTTTTTTTAGTTAAATTTAGGTTTTGATTTAATTTTTTGGTCTCATTTGGAAATTCTCTTTGTTATGTTACTGTTTTTAGTTGAAATTCGTTTATATTTGACAATTAAGTAGGTTGCTTTGTGTTTAGATCTGAATATTCTGCTTAGATATGGTAATTCTCTTTGTTATGTTTATGTTTTAGTTGAAATTGTTTAGATCTAGAATTTCTATTTAGATCTGACAATTCTCTTTGTTATAATTTTTTTTGTGGAAATTCGTTTAGATTTGGAAATTTTGTTTAGATCTGACATTTCTCTTTGTTATGTCTTTGGTTCAGTTGAAATTTGTTTACATGATGATTTTATTATATCGTATGGTTCCTCAAAGATTTAAATCATGTCTGTTGTTGGAAGTGGTTGATTTGTCCCGGAATAATATTTTAGGCGAGTTACGGATGGATATGTTTTGGAATTTGAGTAGGTTCAAGGTGTCGAAACTTTGGTTAAATAATTATGTTGGTGAGTTGAAGGATTCATTATTTGAGATGGTGATTTTGGAGAGGTTTGATATGAGTTGTAATCGGATTTCAGGGTGGCTTCCTGAAGGGATTAGTGAAGGTGGTCGTGGAACTAGGTTCTTGGTGTTGTATCTGCATAATAATATGTTTATTGGTTCTTTTCCTGTAAGTGTCGGAAATTATTTGCAATTTTTATTTCTTACTGAAAAGATACCGGGAACTTTCAAGTTAACATGTTAAATTATTTTATTTCTATTTGAGTTTCCTACATTCTTGTAAAACTTAACAATAAAAAGATTTAACGTATTAAATCTAAATTGTTTAACATGTTAAATAGTCTTGTTATTGTATAGTTTATAAGATTTTCAAACTAATTACGTCAATTCGATGCAAATGTGATATACAACCAAGTTAGTGCCGAAATGTGTTGAAAACTGCATATGACCCATTTCAGTTGCATTTGTGGCACAATGTGCTAGAAGCTTAACAAACAACCTGTAGATGTTGTTTGTGTTTAACATTGTTTATGTGTTTAACTTGCCACTGCTGTGTTTAACAGCTGCAGTGTCTTAAACGACAAATATGAACAAAGCCAGTAAGTGTGTCACTCGCATTTCGTATGACGAATTTATCAATAAAAAGTCCAGATTAGGTTTAATTGTAGTTGTAGTTGGTTCCAAGCTAATCACTTGTTATACGAAAAACTAACACTGAATGATGCTTGAATCGATTATTTTTAATTTTCAACCATTGTAGTTTGTGAACTCACCTACATTACTTTGTGAACTCACCGACTTTATGTTGACACACGCTAGCATGCTTTTGCAGGTCGCTAGGTATGCATCATATAGTGTCACTGGGATATGAACACTTAACTATTTTGATTACTTAATTATTTACTTTTGGTTTTTGGCGCGTTGTTTTGAGCAGACTATTGGTTAACTGTTTTCTTTTATTACG
Source organism: Ambrosia x helenae (assembly GCA_030844895.1). Classification (NCBI taxonomy): domain Eukaryota; kingdom Viridiplantae; phylum Streptophyta; class Magnoliopsida; order Asterales; family Asteraceae; genus Ambrosia; species Ambrosia x helenae. The sequence goes on along the minus strand of JAUTDX010005556.1, from coordinate 14,021 downwards.
ATTCCGCAACTATTTAAAATGTTTGGTTATATATGAAACTTGATTTACAATAACGAACTAAATGGTTTGGGCATTTAGAGTCATTCATGTAACTTATGGCTATGGGATTCTGGTTTGTCATGCGCCTCGCGATATAAACCCCGTAGTGGAAATTTGAGGGTATGGCATTGACTCTAAAAACACTAGTGTTATACGATACGATACCATATGGTATGATATGATGTGCTATGATACGATACGATATGATATGATATGATATGATATGATATGATATGATATGATATGATATGATATGATATGATATGATATGATATGATATGATACGATAACATACCATACCATAAAATATGATACGATTTGTTATTACAAGATGTAATAGGATTTTACATAAAGAATTTAATGAAATATTATATAATATATCATTATTGGTTCTCACTCTCTATATATATGGTCATATGCCTTCATTTAGTCGTACAACTATAAAGCTTTTATTTTTCCTAACACAAAACAAACATAAAGGAAAAGCCATGAAACCTATATCTATTTTGGCCATGTTTGTTATTGCTAGCACATTATTGCTTGGTTATGGTAAGATTTTATATTTGTCACAACTAAGAGTTATTTTATTATTTATGCAATTTTATATGTCAAGTTAACCATAAACGTAAAGAATCGTCAATACAATCTATATGAATGCAGGAAATGAGTTACCAAGGAAGGAAACTACACTATCATGCGAGATGACTATCATAGTAGGAGATTGTCAGCCATCAACATGTGAATTTAGTTGCAACCACTGGAATATAAATGCACATGGAAAATGCCTTGACAATAATCATTGCCATTGTTCATGTAGTTCTTTGTTTCCATAAGGCATGTGGTTATAATAAGCAAGTAAAATAAACGATTACCATGTTTTAGTAATTTTTTTCCTCTTGGGTTTCCAATTATGTATCACCAAAGAATGTGAGTGTGTGTGTGTATATATATATATATATATATAGTGAAAGTTTCAGTAGGGAACCACAGAAAAGTGGGGAACTAGGGAACCCCTCTTAGAACCCTTGGATTATGAAAATCAATGGATAAGATCAAACCAATTAATCATAAGCTTAATTTTTAGCTAAGGGTAAAATTGGAATTTAAAGAAAATATTGTTCACTCAACTTTCTCTTTATACTCTCTCTTTCTCTCTCTCTCTCTCTCTCTGCAATCTTCCCTCCCCCACTCTCTCCATCTCTTCTGCTTTCTCTTTACTCTCTCTCTCTCTCTACGATCTTCCTTCTCTCTCTATCTCTTCTGTTTTCTCTCTCTACTCACTCTCTCTCTCTCTTTCTTTGCTTCAGTATTCTTTCTTCCTCGTCTCTACCTGCAACCATCCATCTCTACCAGAAATGCAACCACCGATCTCTACCTGCAATGTACCCATCGATCTCTACCATCAACCATCAATGCGCATGTTTTTTTTTTGAAAATTCGATCTAATGATTTTAAACACAAATTTGTTTAGATCTGGAAATTCTTTTTGTTATGCTTACGTTTTTTTAGTTAAATTTAGGTTTTGATTTAATTTTTTGGTCTCATTTGGAAATTCTCTTTGTTATGTTACTGTTTTTAGTTGAAATTCGTTTATATTTGACAATTAAGTAGGTTGCTTTGTGTTTAGATCTGAATATTCTGCTTAGATATGGTAATTCTCTTTGTTATGTTTATGTTTTAGTTGAAATTGTTTAGATCTAGAATTTCTATTTAGATCTGACAATTCTCTTTGTTATAATTTTTTTTGTGGAAATTCGTTTAGATTTGGAAATTTTGTTTAGATCTGACATTTCTCTTTGTTATGTCTTTGGTTCAGTTGAAATTTGTTTACATGATGATTTTATTATATCGTATGGTTCCTCAAAGATTTAAATCATGTCTGTTGTTGGAAGTGGTTGATTTGTCCTGGAATAATATTTTAGGCGAGTTACGGATGGATATGTTTTGGAATTTGAGTAGGTTCAAGGTGTCGAAACTTTGGTTAAATAATTATGTTGGTGAGTTGAAGGATTCATTATTTGAGATGGTGATTTTGGAGAGGTTTGATATGAGTTGTAATCGGATTTCAGGGTGGCTTCCTGAAGGGATTAGTGAAGGTGGTCGTGGAACTAGGTTCTTGGTGTTGTATCTGCATAATAATATGTTTATTGGTTCTTTTCCTGTAAGTGTCGGAAATTATTTGCAATTTTTATTTCTTACTGAAAAGATACCGGGAACTTTCAAGTTAACATGTTAAATTATTTTATTTCTATTTGAGTTTCCTACATTCTTGTAAAACTTAACAATAAAAAGATTTAACGTATTAAATCTAAATTGTTTAACATGTTAAATAGTCTTGTTATTGTATAGTTTATAAGATTTTCAAACTAATTACGTCAATTCGATGCAAATGTGATATACAACCAAGTTAGTGCCGAAATGTGTTGAAAACTGCATATGACCCATTTCAGTTGCATTTGTGGCACAATGTGCTAGAAGCTTAACAAACAACCTGTAGATGTTGTTTGTGTTTAACATTGTTTATGTGTTTAACTTGCCACTGCTGTGTTTAACAGCTGCAGTGTCTTAAACGACAAATATGAACAAAGCCAGTAAGTGTGTCACTCGCATTTCGTATGACGAATTTATCAATAAAAAGTCCAGATTAGGTTTAATTGTAGTTGTAGTTGGTTCCAAGCTAATCACTTGTTATACGAAAAACTAACACTGAATGATGCTTGAATCGATTATTTTTAATTTTCAACCATTGTAGTTTGTGAACTCACCTACATTACTTTGTGAACTCACCGACTTTATGTTGACACACGCTAGCATGCTTTTGCAGGTCGCTAGGTATGCATCATATAGTGTCACTGGGATATGAACACTTAACTATTTTGATTACTTAATTATTTACTTTTGGTTTTTGGCGCGTTGTTTTGAGCAGACTATTGGTTAACTGTTTTCTTTTATTACGATTCCGCAACTATTTAAAATGTTTGGTTATATATGAAACTTGATTTACAATAACGAACTAAATGGTTTGGGCATTTAGAGTCATTCATGTAACTTATGGCTATGGGATTCTGGTTTGTCATGCGCCTCGCGATATAAACCCCGTAGTGGAAATTTGAGGGTATGGCATTGACTCTAAAAACACTAGTGTTATACGATACGATACCATATGGTATGATATGATTAGATATGATGTGTTATAATACGATATGATATGATATGATATGATATGATATGATATGATATGATATGATATGATATGATATGATATGATATGATATGATATGATATGATATGATATGATATGATATGATATGATATGATATGATATGATATGATATGATATGATATGATATGATATGATATGATACGATAACATACCATACCATAAAATATGATACGATTTGTTATTACAAGATGTAATAGGATTTTACATAAAGAATTTAATGAAATATTATATAATATATCATTATTGGTTCTCACTCTCTATATATATGGTCATATGCCTTCATTTAGTCGTACAACTATAAAGCTTTTATTTTTCCTAACACAAAACAAACATAAAGGAAAAGCCATGAAACCTATATCTATTTTGGCCATGTTTGTTATTGCTAGCACATTATTGCTTGGTTATGGTAAGATTTTATATTTGTCACAACTAAGAGTTATTTTATTATTTATGCAATTTTATATGTCAAGTTAACCATAAACGTAAAGAATCGTCAATACAATCTATATGAATGCAGGAAATGAGTTACCAAGGAAGGAAACTACACTATCATGCGAGATGACTATCATAGTAGGAGATTGTCAGCCATCAACATGTGAATTTAGTTGCAACCACTGGAATATAAATGCACATGGAAAATGCCTTGACAATAATCATTGCCATTGTTCATGTAGTTCTTTGTTTCCATAAGGCATGTGGTTATAATAAGCAAGTAAAATAAACGATTACCATGTTTTAGTAATTTTTTTCCTCTTGGGTTTCCAATTATGTATCACCAAAGAATGTGAGTGTGTGTGTGTATATATATATATATATATATATATGTAGTGAAAGTTTCAGTAGGGAACCACAGAAAAGTGGGGAACTGGGGAACCCCTCTTAGAACCCTTGGATTATGAAAATCAATGGATAAGATCAAACCAATTAATCATAAGCTTAATTTTTAGCTAAGGGTAAAATTGGAATTTAAAGAAAATATTGTTCACTCAACTTTCTCTTTATACTCTCTCTTTCTCTCTCTCTCTCTCTGCAATCTTCCCTCCCCCACTCTCTCCATCTCTTCTGCTTTCTCTTTACTCTCTCTCTCTCTACGATCTTCCTTCTCTCTCTATCTCTTCTGTTTTCTCTCTCTACTCACTCTCTCTCTCTTTCTTTGCTTCAGTATTCTTTCTTCCTCGTCTCTACCTGCAACCATCCATCTCTACCAGAAATGCAACCACCGATCTCTACCTGCAATGTACCCATCGATCTCTACCATCAACCATCAATGCGCATGTTTTTTTTTTGAAAATTCGATCTAATGATTTTAAACACAAATTTGTTTAGATCTGGAAATTCTTTTTGTTATGCTTACGTTTTTTTAGTTAAATTTAGGTTTTGATTTAATTTTTTGGTCTCATTTGGAAATTCTTTGTTATGTTACTGTTTTTAGTTGAAATTCGTTTATATTTGACAATTAAGTAGGTTGCTTTGTGTTTAGATCTGAATATTCTGCTTAGATATGGTAATTCTCTTTGTTATGTTTATGTTTTAGTTGAAATTGTTTAGATCTAGAATTTCTATTTAGATCTGACAATTCTCTTTGTTATAATTTTTTTTGTGGAAATTCGTTTAGATTTGGAAATTTTGTTTAGATCTGACATTTCTCTTTGTTATGTCTTTGGTTCAGTTGAAATTTGTTTACATGATGATTTTATTATATCGTATGGTTCCTCAAAGATTTAAATCATGTCTGTTGTTGGAAGTGGTTGATTTGTCCCGGAATAATATTTTAGGCGAGTTACGGATGGATATGTTTTGGAATTTGAGTAGGTTCAAGGTGTCGAAACTTTGGTTAAATAATTATGTTGGTGAGTTGAAGGATTCATTATTTGAGATGGTGATTTTGGAGAGGTTTGATATGAGTTGTAATCGGATTTCAGGGTGGCTTCCTGAAGGGATTAGTGAAGGTGGTCGTGGAACTAGGTTCTTGGTGTTGTATCTGCATAATAATATGTTTATTGGTTCTTTTCCTGTAAGTGTCGGAAATTATTTGCAATTTTTATTTCTTACTGAAAAGATACCGGGAACTTTCAAGTTAACATGTTAAATTATTTTATTTCTATTTGAGTTTCCTACATTCTTGTAAAACTTAACAATAAAAAGATTTAACGTATTAAATCTAAATTGTTTAACATGTTAAATAGTCTTGTTATTGTATAGTTTATAAGATTTTCAAACTAATTACGTCAATTCGATGCAAATGTGATATACAACCAAGTTAGTGCCGAAATGTGTTGAAAACTGCATATGACCCATTTCAGTTGCATTTGTGGCACAATGTGCTAGAAGCTTAACAAACAACCTGTAGATGTTGTTTGTGTTTAACATTGTTTATGTGTTTAACTTGCCACTGCTGTGTTTAACAGCTGCAGTGTCTTAAACGACAAATATGAACAAAGCCAGTAAGTGTGTCACTCGCATTTCGTATGACGAATTTATCAATAAAAAGTCCAGATTAGGTTTAATTGTAGTTGTAGTTGGTTCCAAGCTAATCACTTGTTATACGAAAAACTAACACTGAATGATGCTTGAATCGATTATTTTTAATTTTCAACCATTGTAGTTGTACCTTGTTATTCAAGATGTAATAGGATTTTACATAAAGAATTTAATGAGATATTATATAATATATCATTATTGGTTCTCACTCTCTATATATATGGTCATATGCCTTCATTTAGTCGTACAACTATAAAGCTTTTATTTTTCCTAACACAAAACAAACATAAAGGAAAAGCCATGAAACCTATATCTATTTTGGCCATGTTTGTTATTGCTAGCACATTATTGCTTGGTTATGGTAAGATTTTATATTTGTCACAACTAAGAGTTATTTTTTATTTATGCAATTTTATATGTCAAGTTAACCATAAACGTAAAGAATCGTCAATACAATCTATATGAACGCAGGAAATGAGTTACCAAGGGAGGAAACTACACTATCATGCGAGATGACTATCATAGTAGGAGATTGTCAGCCATCAACATGTGAATTTAGTTGCAACCATTGGAATATAAATGCACATGGAAAATGCCTTGACAATAATCATTGCGATTGTTCATGTAGTTCTTTGTTTCCATAAGGCATGTGGTTATAATAAGCAAGTAAAATAAACGATTACCATGTTTTAGTATTTTTTTCCTCTTGGGTTTCCAATTATGTATCACCAAAGAATGTGAGTGTGTTGGTGTATATATATATATATTATATATGTATATATATATATATATATAGTGAAAGTTTCAGTAGGGAACCACAGAAAAGTGGGGAACTAGGGAACCCCTCTTAGAACCCTTGGATTATGAAAATCAATGGATAAGATCAAACCAATTAATCATAAGCTTAATTTTTAGCTAAGGGTAAAATTGGAATTTAAAGAAAATATTGTTCACTCAACTTTCTCTTTATACTACTCTCTTTCTTTCTCTCTCTCTCTCTCTGCAATCTTCCCTCCCCCACTCTCTCCATCTCTTCTGCTTTCTCTTTACTCTCTCTCTCTCTCTACGATCTTCCTTCTCTCTCTATCTCTTCTGTTTTCTCTCTCTACTCACTCTCTCTCTCTCTTTCTTTGCTTCAGTATTCTTTCTTCCTCGTCTCTACCTGCAACCATCCATCTCTACCAGAAATGCAACCACCGATCTCTACCTGCAATGTACCCATCGATCTCTACCATCAACCATCAATGCGCATGTTTTTTTTTTGAAAATTCGATCTAATGATTTTAAACACAAATTTGTTTAGATCTGGAAATTCTTTTTGTTATGCTTACGTTTTTTTAGTTAAATTTAGGTTTTGATTTAATTTTTTGGTCTCATTTGGAAATTCTCTTTGTTATGTTACTGTTTTTAGTTGAAATTCGTTTATATTTGACAATTAAGTAGGTTGCTTTGTGTTTAGATCTGAATATTCTGCTTAGATATGGTAATTCTCTTTGTTATGTTTATGTTTTAGTTGAAATTGTTTAGATCTAGAATTTCTATTTAGATCTGACAATTCTCTTTGTTATAATTTTTTTTGTGGAAATTCGTTTAGATTTGGAAATTTTGTTTAGATCTGACATTTCTCTTTGTTATGTCTTTGGTTCAGTTGAAATTTGTTTACATGATGATTTTATTATATCGTATGGTTCCTCAAAGATTTAAATCATGTCTGTTGTTGGAAGTGGTTGATTTGTCCCGGAATAATATTTTAGGCGAGTTACGGATGGATATGTTTTGGAATTTGAGTAGGTTCAAGGTGTCGAAACTTTGGTTAAATAATTATGTTGGTGAGTTGAAGGATTCATTATTTGAGATGGTGATTTTGGAGAGGTTTGATATGAGTTGTAATCGGATTTCAGGGTGGCTTCCTGAAGGGATTAGTGAAGGTGGTCGTGGAACTAGGTTCTTGGTGTTGTATCTGCATAATAATATGTTTATTGGTTCTTTTCCTATAAGTGTCGGAAATTATTTGCAATTTTTATTTCTTACTGAAAAGATACCGGGAACTTTCAAGTTAACATGTTAAATTATTTTATTTCTATTTGAGTTTCCTACATTCTTGTAAAACTTAACAATAAAAAGATTTAACGTATTAAATCTAAATTGTTTAACATGTTAAATAGTCTTGTTATTGTATAGTTTATAAGATTTTCAAACTAATTACGTCAATTCGATGCAAATGTGATATACAACCAAGTTAGTGCCGAAATGTGTTGAAAAGTGCATATGACCCATTTCAGTTGCATTTGTGGCACAATGTGCTAGAAGCTTAACAAACAACCTGTAGATGTTGTTTGTGTTTAACATTGTTTATGTGTTTAACTTGCCACTGCTGTGTTTAACAGCTGCAGTGTCTTAAACGACAAATATGAACAAAGCCAGTAAGTGTGTCACTCGCATTTCGTATGACGAATTTATCAATAAAAAGTCCAGATTAGGTTTAATTGTAGTTGTAGTTGGTTCCAAGCTAATCACTTGTTATACGAAAAACTAACACTGAATGATGCTTGAATCGATTATTTTTAATTTTCAACCATTGTAGTTTGTGAACTCACCTACATTACTTTGTGAACTCACCGACTTTATGTTGACACACGCTAGCATGCTTTTGCAGGTCGCTAGGTATGGAGCACGTATAGGACATGCATCATATAGTGTCACTGGGATATGAACACTTAACTATTTTGAATACTTAATTATTTACTTTTGGTTTTTGGCGCGTTGTTTTGAGCAGACTATTGGTTAACTGTTTTCTTTTATTACGATTCCGCAACTATTTAAAATGTTTGGTTATATATGAAACTTGATTTACAATAACGAACTAAATGGTATGGGATTCTGGTTTGTCATGCGCCTCGCGGTATAAACCCCGTAGTGGAAATTTGAGGGTATGGCATTGACTCTAAAAACACTAGTGTTATACGATACGATACCATATGGTATGATATGATTAGATATGATGTGTTATAATACGATACGATATGATATGATATGATATGATATGATATGATATGATATGATATGATATGATATGATATGATATGATATGATATGATATGATATGATATGATATGATATGATATGATATGATATGATATGATATGATATGATATGATATGATATGATATGATATGATACGATACGATATGATATGATACGATAACATACCATACCATAAAATATGATACGATTTGTTATTACAAGATGTAATAGGATTTTACATAAAGAATTTAATGAAATATTATATAATATATCATTATTGGTTCTCACTCTCTATATATATGGTCATATGCCTTCATTTAGTCGTACAACTATAAAGCTTTTATTTTTCCTAACACAAAACAAACATAAAGGAAAAGCCATGAAACCTATATCTATTTTGGCCATGTTTGTTATTGCTAGCACATTATTGCTTGGTTATGGTAAGATTTTATATTTGTCACAACTAAGAGTTATTTTATTATTTATGCAATTTTATATGTCAAGTTAACCATAAACGTAAAGAATCGTCAATACAATCTATATGAATGCAGGAAATGAGTTACCAAGGAAGGAAACTACACTATCATGCGAGATGACTATCATAGTAGGAGATTGTCAGCCATCAACATGTGAATTTAGTTGCAACCACTGGAATATAAATGCACATGGAAAATGCCTTGACAATAATCATTGCGATTGTTCATGTAGTTCTTTGTTTCCATAAGGCATGTGGTTATAACAAGCAAGTAAAATAAACGATTACCATGTTTTAGTAATTTTTTTCCTCTTGGGTTTCCAATTATGTATCACCAAAGAATGTGAGTGTGTGTGTATATATATATATATATATATATATATATATATAGTGAAAGTTTCAGTAGGGAACCACAGAAAAGTGGGGAACTGGGGAACCCCTCTTAGAACCCTTGGATTATGAAAATCAATGGATAAGATCAAACCAATTAATCATAAGCTTAATTTTTAGCTAAGGGTAAAATTGGAATTTAAAGAAAATATTGTTCACTCAACTTTCTCTTTATACTCTCTCTTTCTCTCTCTCTCTCTCTCTGCAATCTTCCCTCCCCCACTCTCTCCATCTCTTCTGCTTTCTCTTTACTCTCTCTCTCTCTACGATCTTCCTTCTCTCTCTATCTCTTCTGTTTTCTCTCTCTACTCACTCTCTCTCTCTCTCTTTCTTTGCTTCAGTATTCTTTCTTCCTCGTCTCTACCTGCAACCATCCATCTCTACCAGAAATGCAACCACCGATCTCTACCTGCAATGTACCCATCGATCTCTACCATCAACCATCAATGCGCATGTTTTTTTTTTGAAAATTCGATCTAATGATTTTAAACACAAATTTGTTTAGATCTGGAAATTCTTTTTGTTATGCTTACGTTTTTTTAGTTAAATTTAGGTTTTGATTTAATTTTTTGGTCTCATTTGGAAATTCTCTTTGTTATGTTACTGTTTTTAGTTGAAATTCGTTTATATTTGACAATTAAGTAGGTTGCTTTGTGTTTAGATCTGAATATTCTGCTTAGATATGGTAATTCTCTTTGTTATGTTTATGTTTTAGTTGAAATTGTTTAGATCTAGAATTTCTATTTAGATCTGACAATTCTCTTTGTTATAATTTTTTTTGTGGAAATTCGTTTAGATTTGGAAATTTTGTTTAGATCTGACATTTCTCTTTGTTATGTCTTTGGTTCAGTTGAAATTTGTTTACATGATGATTTTATTATATCGTATGGTTCCTCAAAGATTTAAATCATGTCTGTTGTTGGAAGTGGTTGATTTGTCCCGGAATAATATTTTAGGCGAGTTACGGATGGATATGTTTTGGAATTTGAGTAGGTTCAACGTGTCGAAACTTTGGTTAAATAATTATGTTGGTGAGTTGAAGGATTCATTATTTGAGATGGTGATTTTGGAGAGGTTTGATATGAGTTGTAATCGGATTTCAGGGTGGCTTCCTGAAGGGATTAGTGAAGGTGGTCGTGGAACTAGGTTCTTGGTGTTGTATCTGCATAATAATATGTTTATTGTTCTTTTCCTGTAAGTGTCGGAAATTATTTGCAATTTTTATTTCTTACTGAAAAGATACCGGGAACTTTCAAGTTAACATGTTAAATTATTTTATTTCTATTTGAGTTTCCTACATTCTTGTAAAACTTAACAATAAAAAGATTTAACGTATTAAATCTAAATTGTTTAACATGTTAAATAGTCTTGTTATTGTATAGTTTATAAGATTTTCAAACTAATTACGTCAATTCGATGCAAATGTGATATACAACCAAGTTAGTGCCGAAATGTGTTGAAAAACTGCATATGACCCATTTCAGTTGCATTTGTGGCACAATGTGCTAGAAGCTTAACAAACAACCTGTAGATGTTGTTTGTGTTTAACATTATTTATGTGTTTAACTTGCCACTGCTGTGTTTAACAGCTGCAGTGTCTTAAACGACAAATATGAACAAAGCCAGTAAGTGTGTCACTCGCATTTCGTATGACGAATTTATCAATAAAAAGTCCAGATTAGGTTTAATTGTAGTTGTAGTTGGTTCCAAGCTAATCACTTGTTATACGAAAAACTAACACTGAATGATGCTTGAATCGATTATATTTTTAATTTTCAACCATTGTAGTTTGTGAACTCACCTACATTACTTTGTGAACTCACGACTTTATGTTGACACACGCTAGCATGCTTTTGCAGGTCGCTAGGTATGGGCACGTATAGGACATGCATCATATAGTGTCACTGGGATATGAACACTTAACTATTTTGATATGATATGATATGATATGATATGATATGATATGATATGATATGATATGATATGATATGATATGATATGATACGATAACATACCATACCATAAAATATGATACGATTTGTTATTACAAGATGTAATAGGATTTTACATAAAGAATTTAATGAGATATTATATAATATATCATTATTGGTTCTCACTCTCTATATATATGGTCATATGCCTTCATTTAGTCGTACAACTATAAAGCTTTTGTTTTTCCTAACACAAAACAAACATAAAGGAAAAGCCATGAAACCTATATCTATTTTGGCCATGTTTGTTATTGCTAGCACATTATTGCTTGGTTATGGTAAGATTTTATATTTGTCACAACTAAGAGTTATTTTATTATTTATGCAATTTTTATATGACAAGTTAACCATAAACGTAAAGAATCGTCAATACAATCTATATGAATGCAGGAAATGAGTTACCAAGGAAGGAAACTACACTATCATGCGAGATGACTATCATAGTAGGAGATTGTCAGCCATCAACATGTGAATTTAGTTGCAACCACTGGAATATAAATGCACATGGAAAATGCCTTGACAATAATCATTGCCATTGTTCATGTAGTTCTTTGTTTCCATAAGGCATGTGGTTATAACAAGCAAGTAAAATAAACGATTACCATGTTTTAGTAATTTTTTTCCTCTTGGGTTTCCAATTATGTATCACCAAAGAATGTGAGTGTGTGTGTGTGTGTGTATATATATATATATATATATATATATATATATATATATATATATATATATATATATATGTAGTGAAAGTTTCAGTAGGGAACCACAGAAAAGTGGGAAACTGGGGAACCCCTCTTAGAACCCTTGGATTATGAAAATCAATGGATAAGATCAAACCAATTAATCATAAGCTTAATTTTTAGCTAAGGGTAAAATTGGAATTTAAAGAAAATATTGTTCACTCAACTTTCTCTTTATACTCTCTCTCTCTCTCTCTCTCTCTCTCTCTCTGCAATCTTCCTCCCCCACTCTCTCATCTCTTCTGCTTTCTCTTTACTCTCTCTCTCTACGATCTTCCTTCTCTCTCTATCTCTTCTGTTTTCTCTCTCTACTCACTCTCTCTCTCTTTCTTTGCTTCAGTATTCTTTCTTCCTCGTCTCTACCTGCAACCATCCATCTCTACCAGAAATGCAACCACCGATCTCTACCTGCAATGTACCCATCGATCTCTACCATCAACCATCAATGCGCATGTTTTTTTTTTGAAAATTCGATCTAATGATTTTAAACACAAATTTGTTTAGATCTGGAAATTCTTTTTTGTTATGCTTACGTTTTTTTAGTTAAATTTAGGTTTTGATTTAATTTTTTGGTCTCATTTGGAAATTCTCTTTGTTATGTTACTGTTTTTAGTTGAAATTCGTTTATATTTGACAATTAAGTAGGTTGCTTTGTGTTTAGATCTGAATATTCTGCTTAGATATGGTAATTCTATTTGTTATGTTTATGTTTTAGTTGAAATTGTTTAGATCTAGAATTTCTATTTAGATCTGACAATTCTCTTTGTTATAATTTTTTTTTGTGGAAATTCGTTTAGATTTGGAAATTTTGTTTAGATCTGACATTTCTCTTTGTTATGTCTTTGGTTCAGTTGAAATTTGTTTACATGATGATTTTATTATATCGTATGGTTCCTCAAAGATTTAAATCATGTCTGTTGTTGGAAGTGGTTGATTTGTCCGGAATAATATTTTAGGCGAGTTACGGATGGATATGTTTTGGAATTTGAGTAGGTTCAAGGTGTCGAAACTTTGGTTAAATAATTATGTTGGTGAGTTGAAGGATTCATTATTTGAGATGGTGATTTTGGAGAGGTTTGATATGAGTTGTAATCGGATTTCAGGGTGGCTTCCTGAAGGGATTAGTGAAGGTGGTCGTGGAACTAGGTTCTTGGTGTTGTATCTGCATAATAATATGTTTATTGGTTCTTTTCCTGTAAGTGTCGGAAATTATTTGCAATTTTTATTTCTTACTGAAAAGATACCGGGAACTTTCAAGTTAACATGTTAAATTATTTTATTTCTATTTGAGTTTCCTACATTCTTGTAAAACTTAACAATAAAAAGATTTAACGTATTAAATCTAAATTGTTTAACATGTTAAATAGTCTTGTTATTGTATAGTTTATAAGATTTTCAAACTAATTACGTCAATTCGATGCAAATGTGATATACAACCAAGTTAGTGCCGAAATGTGTTGAAAACTGCATATGACCCATTTCAGTTGCATTTGTGGCACAATGTGCTAGAAGCTTAACAAACAACCTGTAGATGTTGTTTGTGTTTAACATTGTTTATGTGTTTAACTTGCCACTGCTGTGTTTAACAGCTGCAGTGTCTTAAACGACAAATATGAACAAAGCCAGTAAGTGTGTCACTCGCATTTCGTATGTCGAATTTA
>JAUTDX010005555.1:0-32457 GCA_030844895.1 Ambrosia x helenae | reverse complement strand
GAATGCCTGTCATGTCACTGGGACACCAAGCAAAAACATCAGCATTGTTTCGGAGCAACCTTCAAGCTTCGAAAGTGTTTCTTTTGGAAGGTTTGTGTTAACCTGGATTCTTTGTTCAGGGTACTTTGGGTTGATGCTAAGGCCCAGCTTGCTTCTTTCACCTTCATTCTCGTTTACACTAGTATTGTGGTTGAGGGTTGGAGGGTTGCGATTCCATCTTTTGTAGGGAACTTAGCACTTTTTCGGCTGATAGAGATGGTCATGTCGAAGATTACCACCCCGGTTCTGCCGATAACAACATCATAACTGGATGGTAATTCGTGGACAACAAAGGTTAATGGTTCGGTCCTCAGCATCTTTCAATCAGAGAAACTAACGTCAAGCGTTATTTCCTCTAGGGTTTGATGGGTATATCTGCTATGCCTTTAATGGAGGACTCAGCTGGTTGGAGCTTGGAGCGTTCCTCTGGGCTTATAAGGTTGAAGTACTTTACAAACATGATCTCGGTGGCTGCTCCGGTGTCTATGTAGGCTTTTTGTGTTTTGATTAAGCCGACAAAGGCTTCAAGAATCAGGGGGTCACAACATTTTTCCTCTTTGGTTTGGGGGAAGCAGACACCTTGATGCTCCCAAGCTTCCAACCTTTGACGCTTGTTGGGAGATTCTTGTTTCAACTAAGATCATGGCAACCTCCTTCTTTTTGTTGTCAGCTATGTTTTCCTTAACCCTTTCACCAAATGAGCTAGTTCTCCAAACTTAACGGCTTCCTCAATCCTTTTCTTGAGTTGGAAACAATCACTGGTGTGATGTCCCTTTTCTTCGTGGAACTCACAGTATTGGTTGGAGTTTTCATTTCTTTTGCTCTTTGGTAGGGAACGAGGAGGTCGGAAGGTGTGTTTGATTTCTTCCGTTGCCAGGATTTCCTGAGGGGTTTTGGTAAGAGCTGTGAAGTTTATGGTTCGATCTTTGCTTGGAGGGTTCCTGCCTTCGGACCTTCGAGACTCAGATCCTCTGGATCTTCTGTCATAGGTTCCATGGTTGCCTCTTTTTCTGTTTGGGCTGGTACTTCTCCAGTTGGCAGCCCTCTTTCTCTGTTCTTTGATGTCGACAGCCTCTTCCCCTCGGATATGTGCTTCGGCCCTTTCCAAAGCTTCTTCAAGGGTTCTCGAAAGACTCTTGTTGAAGTCTCTAGTCAGATATTAAGAGTTAATGGCATTCATGAACCCTGCAACCTTCATCTTTTCATCCGCACCAACATAGGTAAGGCCTTCTTTTTTGTAGCGTTCGATGAAGCTTTTTAGGCTTTCGTCGTCTTTTTGTTTAATCTGGAAGATAACTGTAGCATCCTGGACACAACGTCTCTGCTGTGAGAAGTTGGCCAAGAATCCCTTACCCAGATCGTTGAAGGTTTTAATGCTTCCAGCAGGCAGGTCATTGAACCAGATGCGAGCTAATCCAACAAGGGTTTGCATGAACATGAGGTAGCACTCGGGGTCACCCCATTTTTCTATCCGAGCAGCCCCAGAAAAGATTTGTATATGATCCTCAAGGTCGTCTGTACCATCATAGGTTCTTACATGGGCCGGCATCTTCAACTTGTTTGGAAAGTCGTAGTCTGCTATTTCTTGGGAGAAACAAGACAGGCTACAGGGTTTATATGGCTGGTTGACATTATATTCCACTTTGTTGTTGTTTCCATTAGTGATTACTTGTTGAGCAGCAATAGCTTGACTGATGAGCTGTTGCCAGGGAAAGTGAGCCATCATTTGAGCCATCATGTGAGGCATAAGGTTGAAACCTTGAAGGCTTTCTGAAACAACCATATTGCTCGTTCCCATAGGAGTGTTAATGGAGGCACTACGAGCCATGGGTAGAGAAGCCATGGCTTGCTCCCATGAAGTGGCGGTTGGAGGTGGAACACTTGTGATGGGTGAATGTAGAAGTTGTTCCAGGGTTAGTTCATGCCCAATAGGTGCACGGTGGTGGCAGCTTGGGTGGTGAACAAAGGAAAGGCAGTAGGACTTGGCCTTGTTACATGATAGGAAGTAGGAAACGTCATGCTGGGACTTGCTCCATAGTTTCGAGGAGCAAGCTGAGGGCCAGAGGGGTTAATAAGAGGAGGACGAGGTGGTCTGGGAGAGAGTGATGCTTCCTCCTCGTTATAATCTAGCCGGATACGGACTCCTTTTTCCCTTTCTTTGATGACATGCTGATTCAAAAGAGATCTGAGTTGTAAAAAGTGACTTGCAACTCCTTCAAGGGTGAGATCTACATGTTCAGGCACGTGTACAGTATTAGAGAGAGTAGACGATATCCCTGAGCGAGTGGTAGGTGGAGTTTGAAAGAGTGTAAACTCAGGAGATAGAGTACCAATGGGGGTACTTCTAGGAGTGGAAAATGACACAGATCTGTTAGGAGAAGTTTGATCCGTGTTTGGAGAGATCTGGTTCACCTCTTCCGGAGACTCAGGGTCAGACATATCAAAGAGTTGGAGCTACACAATTGATTTTTGCAAGGAGATAATGGCGCAGCCCCACGGTGGGGGCCAACCTGCTACAACAAATAAGGGTCTAACGTTAGTTCTGTGTCTAAGGAAGGGTTAAAAGGTTGAAGGGTTCCGATCTGCCTAACGCAGGTCGTGGTGTCCTCCTACGTTGCAAAACGTAGAAGGAGGTTCAAGATAATTGTATTTTTTAGTGTTGTAATTCTGGTTTGCGTGTAACTCAAAGCGAGAATTGTTGTTATGAACTCAAGTGATGTGTTAGTGTTGTAGAGAGATTCTCTCCACGTGTGATGATCAAAAAGAATAGAAGGAGAAGTGTAAGAGAGAATAATCAGAAAGGTGTAATCAGATCTGTGTAATGGAGGTCTGATTTATAGCAGGAGGATCTTCTCTTTTTAGAAGGGATATTATCTTGAAATGTAGTGCAACTAGAGGACATGCCACTTTAAGCCAAGGATGGCTTGGGACCTGCGGTCCGATCATTGCAGCGTCTCCATATGCCAGACATAGACAGCTGCTTGTGTTGACCGAGGAAAAAGATGATAAGACAAGTCACCTTTTGATCAGTGCTTCTCGATCCTTTGAACCATTGTACCTTTCAACCCTTTAAGCATAGTTATATGATGTTGTTGATCTATTTTGCTTTAGGCTACCCACGTCATCAATGACCTTGCCAACAACAATCACTCCCGTGCCAACCAAAATCATTGTCGTACGGACGTGTGCCAACCAATACTTAGAAATCGTACCAATATGGGAGGCGGCAAGATAATGGCACAGTGTTGTTGCACAACCGTGTCCATCCAGATTTGTGCCTATAAATTGGAAACTCAAGACACTACTTGGATCATCCCTCACCACACATATAGTAGACGAAGTTAAATGTCCCTTTTTACTACATTCTACCACCAAGTCGAGAAAGGGTGGCTACTTTGATTCAAGAATCACCTTTGTAAACCAAACTTGGCTTTCGTTTATCACTTTTGATCACACTATGATTGTATCACCAAGTGTTGGTCAAACAATGTCTATGGACTATGGCATGCAGTAGGGTTGTTCACGAGCCGAGCCGAACCGAGCGGACCTTTGCTCGTGCTTGGCTCATTTACAAACCGAACCGAGCCGATCGGCTCATTTACAATCGATCTAGAAACTGAGCGAGCAGTGTTCGAGCGCACATTTTTCGAGGCGAGCATCGATGCGAGCGACGAGCGGTGAATGTTTTCGGACAACCATAAATTTGGGATGTTTCCTTAAATATTATCGCTGCCTAGTGATGTCTGAGGTTCGACCGTTTGAGAATGAGGCTCTGGTTGAGCATACTACAGAGAACGATTGTCTTGTTGTGGCGTAGGTTGATAGCGGGAGATGATTGATGGTGGACAACTAATGGGAATAGGAAGTCAAGCATGTTTTTTCACGACTTAGGTTTTACAATTAAACTTATGGTTAATTTATCATTGAGTTGACTGAGCCAATAACTATAAATATAACTCTATATATGCATATATTGACCTAAACCCAATAGAGTGGCATGTATAAAACTATAAATATATTTGTAATTAATCTTTATACATATAATTATATATATAATAAATTAATAAAAATTATATCGAGCCGAGCGAACCTTTGCTCATGCTTGGCTCGTTTACAAACCGAACCGAGCCAATCGGCTCATTAACAACCGAGCGGAAAATCAAACGAGCAATTTCCGAGCAAATTCCGAACGAAGCGGCGAGCGATCGGCGAGCGCCGAGCGTTTTGAACAGCCCTAGCATGCAGTTGGCTAACCTTTTTATATCACTTTGATGTAGATGAACTTTGAATATTAATTAACTTATAATTATAATATTTGAATTGTGTTTTTATGACGGGTTCACACTTTAGAATTTTTATCCATTATTATTCTTTATGAATATGTGTGCTTAATCTTGATTAATTTGAGGTTTTTAACTTATGCATGTATATCTAATCGCTCAATTTAATCTTTGCATGCCTCACATATCGAATTAATTCGAACTACAACTCATGCATTCGTGTTAATTACACCTAAAAACATAACTAATGGATATTATTCTACATTTGTTTCTATTTTTATTCTGTGCGACGCTTTGAAGCTTATGGATTAACCACAACGAGAAGGTCTTTAATGCCAAGGCCACATCTATCTCTAAAATCTTGTATGACATTAAAGAGATGTCGCTCCATTGGATGTCAAACCGATCAAAGATATCGATTCGGGACTGGAGATTGTGGGAAGCTTTTATTTTAGATTTGTGATGTGTTTGCTGAGTGCTTTTGTTTCTTGTTTTTCTCTGTTTTTTGTGGTTGTATTTTGTTGGATGCTGCTCAGTTCTTGCTGGGTAGACCTTTCTTTGGTTTTTTTTTTGTGGACTACGTACAAGCCTTGCTGGTCACCACAATCATGCCTTCGATTTTCTTTAAACTTAACCAAAAGGATTTTGAAGTCACCACATTCATACCTTCGGTTTCATTATATTCAATATACGTTGAACGTGTTGAATTCTTTCAAACACATTTAAGTCTTGTATATTATTTGGCTCCAAAAACCTTTGTAGTTATTAATAAGAAATCATGGAACTCACCTTGATGGCGTAAATGATAAGCTAGCCTTTTGCTCGCTTGTTTGGTTTAACACGTCGCAAATATTTCAACCTACCTGAGCTACTCGAGCATTGCAACTGCCACCCCAATTACTGACTGACACATGATCTTTCTCTCTTTGTCTCTCCTTCTCGTCGCTCATATATATCTCTCCTTTCTTTCCTTCTTTTGCCGATCACACATAAGTCTCTCTGTTGGATTAATTAATTTTGTTAGAAACATGAAATCAAATACTATAAAACTTTATTCAAACAAAACCCAACCCTAAACGTTGAAACCCCTACAAAGTTCTGAATACAACTGATCCTCTCAATCTCTCAGAACAAAACAAAGAATAAATAGTTTGAAATACAAAGAACCTCTATACAAGATCTAACAGAGCACCTATCAGCAGATTCAAGACGAATCTGATGATAACTCACAAACCCTAAAACTGATCGAGAGAGAATACAAAGAGGAAAACAATAAAGTGAACGAATGAATTCGTTGAACAAAGAAACACAGCCTTTATATAGGCTCAGCTCACGAAACAATCCAACGGCTAAGATTAGCCTAGTCAGCTTTCATCAACGGTGGACAATCCGTTGTGTTTGTTCACACGGATTGCCACATAAGCATAGTTATAAGACTTGGGCTCCTAAACAGACTTCAAGCTGGACTTCAATGTCTTGGACTCACACGAACTGGCCAATGCACCTTTGGACTCTAATCTCTAACTGGGCCGCAACCTTCCTTGTTCATACTAGCCCAAAACAGCAATCCAATGCACACCTGCCCAATGCCTTATGCAATATGATGAAATACCAAAACTTATAAAAAAATAAAATGATAAAGATTAAAAATATTATTATTATATATTTTTAACAAATTTGGCAGTTAATATAATGAATAAAGAGTTGTGGAATTTCAATTGATCATTAACACATTATCGGACATTTAGCTGCAACCCTTCCTCCCGATCATGTTTTCTTACTAGTTCTCCTTTTAACCTTCCCATCCATAGTATAAACTTTTTTTTTGACGACCAACAAATGCCCCGACCACCCGGGTAAAACCAAATGGTAAAAAGACACCCATGCCGGAGAATGCAAACGGCGCTGGTGCATTCCAAAGGAAACTCAACCCCCGAAACCCCCAGTGGTAAAAGTCTTTTCTCAATCTAGAAAATATTTCTAGAGACCCCAACCCATACTTTCACATTTTCATTAAATAAAATAATTCATTTAATTAAAAAAATTACTTTTACACGTGTTACGTCTCTACCCCACTAAAAGATATTATTAGATTGTCCAAGCATTTTGATTTGGATGTGCTTAGCCTCTTATTTCATAAAATTTAATGGTCCTTCAATGTATCGTTTTCTTTGACGAGTGGTCCATCTAGTTATGTAGAACAGTTTTTCGTTGGAACACATAAGTTCTTTCTTTTTTTATATGAGTTTTATTGGATGTATCTTAAATTATATATTCTTTTGTTTATAGTGTCTATAGTATAAAGTTGTTTCCATAGTGAAAGATTATATATTCCTTCATTTTATTTGTTATTATCAAAACTTTATAAATATATAAAAGACTGACTACCAATATTAAATGTTAGCAACCTACACCTGCAGTCTCAGTCTTGAGGTTGATGTGTCGCAAAGACCAGTCTTCTTGCAATTAAATAGAGTCATTACCGACATTTGAAAGCCTATAAAACAAATTCCACAAAGTATTTTTTCAATATTGTTTTACTATCAAATTAATTATCAACGACAAAGTAGTTGAAGTAAACGATATCTAACATGATTTCCTGGTTATAACATTTTGATTCAGTTTACTTTTCCTTTGTGATAAATTTATGTGACTTATAATGCATTGAATATTCAAATATGAATTTTGTATTAAGTAAACGATAATACGACATCCAACACGATTTCCTGGTTATAACGTTTTGATTCAATATACTTATTCTTCGTGACAAAGTTATATTTAACTTATAATGCATTCAATCCTACTTGTGGCCTAGTGGTAGGAATGTTTGGGCTCTCTAACGGAGACCCGAGATTAATCCCCACTTGTGTTACTTTTGGTAGATTATGAAAATGAAGGATTTGATTTAAGCCTTATGAGATTGTCAGTTCGAATTCCGAGCCCACATGGGTTTCGTCCCTTGTGTGTTACACCAGAGAATTCTGCTCTAGTAGCGGCATAATGAATGTCAAGTGGCAGTCGGCGCTATGGTTTCCCGGGGGGGGGGGGGGGGGGACGCCCAAGCCAAACTTTGAAGCCAGTATGGACCCGATTAAGACAACATATATAGTCTGGCAAAGTGGACCAACGGGGCTCTCCAATATGCAGAGGTGCAGTGACCAAACACAAAGAAAGTCGTCGTTCAAGAAAAAAAAAACTTATAAGACTATCCGTTGTGGCCCGCGAGCGAGGAGCCGCGGGCCACAATTTGGTACAAGTGGATAGCCTGGACCATAACATCGCCCAGCTATCAACCCCGCGAGCTAGCCGAAGCGTGAGTGTGGTAGCGGGTCAAAACTAGCCGTTGGAGGTCAAACTAACCGTTGGCTGCCGACCGTTGGCAGCCAACTCACTATTTTTGGCAACTTAAATATTTCAACTATCACATCACACAAACTATCAAAAAAAAATTCTTTCTCTCGACTACAAAATGGCTTTGCAATGGAATGACTTGTCTTCGTCCGACTCATCACAACTTGAGGACAAACGCAAGTACTTTACGAAAAAACAAGAGTCGGCAAGGAAAGATATTGAAAGAGCGTTTGGCGTTCTTAAAAAAAGATTTGCTTTGATTGCCAACCCAATAAGGTTTTGGACACGAGAGAGGATCATGGACGTCGTGTATACTTGTATTATTCTACATAACATGATATTGGAGGACCGAGGCTTGGCGATTTGTCAAAATTACCAAGGTGATGTCCCACGTGCCGAATCAACGATCGATAATAACCAAAGACTCGAGAACATAAGGAATCTCAAGAACCGTGAGATACACGGAAACCTCCGCCATGAATTAGTCGAGCATTTGTGGGCTAGACGTCCCGATTATGTTGTGTTAGATTAGTTTTTTTATAAGTTATTGTAAACATTAATCTATTTGTAGTTAACTTTATTTTTTGGTTTAATATAATTTGGACAAATTTAGAAAGTATGAAAAAAAATTAAAAAAAATACAAAAAAAAACTGGATAAAGCTACTGCTCACCTCTAGCCACAACAGCATCAGGTGAGTGAGCAGAAGCTTTATCACCCTACCAACTGGGCACTGACATGACGCAATATAAGAGGATAAAGCTTGTGCTCACCTCTAGCCACAACGGATAGTCTAATGCATTCAATATTCAAATATGAAAATTTTGTTTTGTGACAAAATACCCTTCCTCAACTTTGTCATCCTTTCTCTTCTCTAGGCTTGTAGAAATTAATGAAATAACGACACTTGCATAAGCAAGGAAATAACCACTCGTGACTCTTATATATTTTCAAATTTGTCCTTTCCTTTAAGTTTGTTTGTATATACTTTTTCATGCCCTTCAAATTAGTGTGTGTTGAACAGTTCGATTATTCGTTAACTATCCAATAACTTTTCAAATAAGTACTATAGACTAAAGTTTTTGCAAATATGCTACGGCTCTTCTAAACGTGAGAGTTGAGACACAATGATGTAAAACAAATGTAAAAGATGATGTGCATCGAATACAATTTTGATACGTTTGTTAGTTAGTTAGTTAGTTAGTTAGTTAGTTAGTTAGTTAGCATGGCAGCTGGGAGAGGCGAAAATATAAAGACGACTGTGCAATTTGCGTGCATCCATACACGTGGGAGTCATCACACCATCACTAACATCACTAAATTATTTCCCATCAATCCTAAAAAAAAACAATTACAACAATATTACATCTCATTCCAAACAAACGCTCACCATACACACCTTTTTTACGGTCGTAATGTACATCACATTCGTGATGTTTTTTGTCCATCACATGGGTAGCAGGATGGTGTATCACAGCCATGTATAACCGAGTGCCCCGTCCACCCTCATCTTAAATGACGTATATCTATAAAACTTAACAAGCGCTATATTTTTTATATTTTCACTTGATTTTTTTTCTCAATTATATATATTTTTTTTCACATGATTTCCTAGAATTCATTTTACATACAGGAACCTAGTTTATTCACATGACTACAAGCCACAAGGGTGAGCATACAGAATAATTAAACCAGAACTACTAATCAAAGGCATTAAGAAATGTAGATAGCCGATTTTTATGTTTTGCTTATTGTTATAGTTATGCGTGTGTAAATAATTGAATTAATCGAAGAACATTAGAGACGGGTATACTCCCAAGTCAAGCATGCCCAAGTCAAGCAGGTATACTTGAAACATCTAGGACGGGGTATACCAAAAGCCCGACGGTATGGAATAGGCATGTGATTAGATTTAAAAACAAAATTAGTGGGTGCACGACGAGTATGTAATTTGGTGATAATCGACCCAATTACCCGATCAAATACCCGGAGTTTTTGTTTACTATTTATATTTTCCGTTAAGCCATATCTATTAGTGTTTTATGTTAGTAGGTTCATTATGTGAAAATCTACATATATTTTGAATATTTATTTAATATGATTATTATATATTGTTTGTGTGCTATGAAGTATATACATAAAGTTATATTATTGCGATAGTATTTATTTGTGTTAAAATTATATGTATGCAACTTATATTTTAATTTGTAATAGTTATATATTAATGTAAATAATAAAAATAATTTAATAGTAAAAAATAAATGTACCTGGAAATCCCAACGAGTATTATTTAACAAATTAGCGGATACGTCTAATACCTGACGGGTAATTACCTGAAAAATGTAAAGGATTACTCAACGTTTATTCTCCTTTATAACCTAAAATAATTATTAATTAAAATTATGTTTGGCCCCAAAATATAACGAGGTTCATTATTTAAAACTAGCTTGAATTCGCTCAGGTAGAAAGTCAAATTAACCAAACCCATCTTTCCAATACTTGGATTAACCGGCCCCTTTATAAACAAAAAACAATCGATTACCGAGTGTAATGGAGGCTTTAAAGCCTTCGCATCACCTAGTTGTGGCACAAAACACCGCTCCACATCGTTAAACAAGGGAGCAAAAAGAGGCACATCGCCAAAGAAATAACGAGCGTCAACCCCTAAATTTGACAGTTGGTATTAACGAGGGATTTAGCCATTGCTCCTTATTCAAATGATAATGAAAAAAATTATATTAGAGCATTCACAACCCATCCCCTATTCCCTCCCTCATTCTTAAAATTTAAGAAAATCCCATAAAAACTCACTCCATCCCAACCCCTATCCCCATACCTCATTTCTAAAATTTACAAAAAAACCTATGTTGAGCCCTCATATATGGGGTCTTCCATACTTCCCCAATCTTATTTAATATAATAAAATAATACAAATTGAAGGTGGAGTGGTTTGATGTTGGGTGTAAAAAAGGAAAATAATAAAATAAAAAGCTTATAGGGGATATGAATGGGGAATGTGATGTGAAAGACTTTGAAAAAGTGAGAGACGAATTTAGAAAACTATGGTTTTTTCTTAAATTATATGGTTGGGGATGGGGGACGGGTTGTGAATGTTCTTAGATCTATATAAATAAATCTTCAACATTGTTATTTCACCACACTAAATTTTCACATCCTTCTTTATACTACATTTCCATAAGAATAAACTGCACGAATGGTCCTTGTGGTTTGCCTAAATTTAAAGTATGCTCCTCAGCTTTTCAAAATTACACCAATGGGATCTATAGTTTGTATTTTGTTGCATCGGTGATCTCTGACTTGGATGGAGGTTAAATTTTTCAGTTAAGTCCATGTGAAATTACTAAATTACCCCCTTTTAAAAAGTAAAAAATATATTATAAACTCTCTCTCTCTCTCTCTCTCTGTCTAAGTCAACCCCAACCACCACCACCACAATCATCTATCTCCATCTTTCCCAAACAAAACCCTCCACCATCATCCACATCAAATTGCACAAAACAGGCAAATAAAACCATAAACACAAAAACCATCCCAAAAGTCACGTTACCATCATCAACAAGTTCCTCAAAACGATCCAAAAAACACGTCGTCATATCCCACCGTTTCAAAACCAATAACACCTGCAAAAACCTAACGTCCTTAATTCCTTAAACCGATCATTCACCTTACAATCTGATTCACTAAAATAAACTATATTTATACTGCATAAAGTACGGTTGTTTGATTCGTGAAGCGATCTCACCGACTTTGTGACGTTGGAGTCCTGAACCAGTTAGCTTCGACTATGTCGATTCTTGAAACAACTATGTCGATGTCGGATTCCGAAACGTCTTCTCAAGGATGAGGCATCGAATACAAAAACTTCAGACAAATTACTCATGATCGTGAGTTCTTTTTCCTCTCTGTATTGTAGATATGTTTGTAGTTCTGTATTTTTTTTAATTGATGGTCTATGCGATTTATGGGGTTGTAGTGTGGTTGCGGGTGGGAACGTTGGTGGTAGTGACGGTTGCAGGTGGGAATGGCAACGGTTGCAAGTGGGAATGGTGGTAATGGCGGCGGTTGCAAGTGGGGATGGTGATCGTGGGGACGGTTTGCCGGTGGGAATGGGATTAAGGGTGATGGTGATGGGGTCAAATTGAACAGGGAGAAGGGGTTTTATTTTTTATACAGTGAGGGTATTTTGGTCATTTTACATGACTTAACTAACAAAACTTAACAACGTTAGCTGGTAGGGACCAAATGTTATAAAATGCCAACATTGGGGACCATTGAAAATATATGGGGGCATATGTGCAATTCGTGCAAACCACAGGGGCCATCCATGCAGTTTACTCTTTCCATAATTTAAATTTCAGTCTTCGCAACCTCCAAAAAATGAATCCATTGTACCCGACAAGTTCATATTTTACAACCCAAATAATCTGTATTATGCAAACCGACAACTGACTGGAGGTCAAACAAAAACCCATCTAACCTCTTCAATCCTAACTTCTACAACAACAAAAATATTTATCGCAACATTCCCCCAACGACACATGACCAACTATATGGAAAATTACCGTCCCATTCCCCCAACCCCAAATACATCTAACAAGTGCGATGGAAATTTATACGAAAATAAATCGACCCATACTCGTACCATGGCCAGTAAAACTCAACCGACCACCTCAGAAAGAAGACACTAAAATAAAAAAGCAAGCGGATACCGAGCCAAGTGAAAATAGTCATGAAATGTGGTCCCCCAATAAAGGATATGCTTTAGCATGAGCGTGGCCTAATGTTTAGAAGGTCTAGCGACAAGTAAATACTAAATATTTATTTTTTAAAAACAATTATTATTATTTTAGAATTTTTTTAATATTTATTTTTAGAAGTTTTTACTAATTGTTATTTTTATTTTAAAGTGGAAATGGTGAAACAGGTAAAAAATTCCAGGGCTTGAGTTCCCATCAAATTCAAAGCATAATGAGGTGAGATGTTGTCATGTTGAATACCTCGGTCTGAGGTAAGCCTTTGGTTAAGGCTAATAAACAATTTAGAGTTCAATACGGCTTACTAGTTACTAGTAGTCAATGAGGGGAAGCGGTTCAAACAACAGCATGTCTTGGTCAAGGTTCATAAACAATTTAGAGTCCAATACGACGCTCCCTCTAGTATGTAAAATTCTTTAGAAATTTTGAGTAAATCTTCACACTGGCCTTTAGTCACAATATTAGAAATTTGTGGTGATTATTTTTTTTAAATCAACTTTATTTTTAATTTTATTTGTAAACTTTTTTTTAGCATTTTTCATATTTTATTTTATTTTAGCATTGTTTTTTAATTACCTGTAGGTTTTTTAACCTGCGTGTTACAGCAGTAACTCACTGCGGGCATTGGATGGTATCTGTTTGGTTCATTAATAGCAGTACGATATTTGTACTCTGTATAGAAACCAACACGTATTTTTCAAACGTTATCAATTGGTTCAGATTGTCATGGTAGTAGTACCAATATTCATTTATCTTCACAGACAAGAATAATAATCAAATCCAATAAATCCCAGAAGTAGCAAAACTATTCGTAGAGCCTGTGAATTTATTGTCACGAATAAGTTGTATAAATGAAAAAACATCACCAGAAACCATAAAAGTAAAGCAGTTACTCTTAGCAATGTTGTTCGATACAATACGGTACGGTAGCAATACGGTTTTTGAGTATATCAAAAGAAAAAACAGTAAAAATATAGAATTTCATCAAAAATTAATTCGCAATGTTAAAAAAGTTAAACATATCCATGAAGTTAGATTTTTTAACTTAACGTACGCAATTTATTAGAAAAAAATATATATCAAATTAAATGAAGAATAAAATATTATTTTTAAAATCAAAACTAATACTTAAAAAATGAAAACAAATATAATAAATATAAAAATTATCAATAAAATTTTTATCACAATATTGAAAGGAAATTACATTCCAATATGGCTTATAAATAGCCATATGTGGGGAAGTGGTTCAAACGACATGAATGTCTTGGTCAAGACTCATAGAGTTTTAAAACGACGCCCTATTTGATATGAAAAACTCTTCATAAATCTTCAAAGTGACACTTAAACTTCAACTTTATTTTTGAATCTTTTAACTGTAGTGTAAATTTTATCACAATATTGAAAAAAATTACATTTTTGTGTTGTTTTTTTTAATAACATTAAAAAAATGAAACATTGCTTTAACCAACACATATATAATATATTTCCTTATGGTATAGGAGTAGACATAAAGAAGGTATGATAGACTGGAAAGGTTGGTGTAATTTTTCGTTTGAATCGATGTAATCGTTTGTAAATGTCTATTTCTAGCTTGGAGATAGCCTTGTTTTTGTTTTAATGAAGTTAGCATTTTCAAACAAAAATCTATACATATAATAAACCAAAACCATTTTAATGACATGGCACTCAAAGAGGGTATTCTCTTTATTGAGTGTGTCATGTGTCATCCCATGTGGCAAAGCTTTATTTAGGAAAATAATAATTTAAAATTTAAAAACAAAATTAGATTTTTATCTCTAATGTTTCCTGCCATAACATTTAAACGTTAATATCTTTTATATACGAGATTTTTTAAAGAAAAAATTACACCAAATTAACAAACGTTTTATTATCTTTCCAACGGGTACCATAGTGCTATATAAAAAACGGAGAAAAAACGACTATTTTTTTGTGTGGTTTTGTTCGTACAGGAAAAAAACACAAAGTGTTCAGGTTATTTATTAATCATGTATAGGCAAGTCATTAGTTATGTTCAAACCAGTAAATATGAATTTTATTTACAACATGTGTTAGCATTGGGGTTGTACATTGTTTTAGGTTATGCACTAACATTGGAGATACATTGTTAATTGTTTTAGGTTAAGTGCTACCCGAAGCTTTCCTGCATGTAACTGTAAAACGCATCAGTCTATTTCAGATGTAAAATTGATATTTCAAATTAGATTTTTTGTTTTAATGAAGTTAGCATTTCAAACAAAAATATAATATATTTCCTTTTAAAAATGGGGTTGTGGATTCATGCACCCTTACTTTAGGATTCATACACCCTGATTCACACCACAACAAATAAGAAGCTACTACATACCCAGAATGTGATGTCATAAAACCTAAATGTAATGTCACGGGTCTATAAATCCTAGAACTCTTTAAAAATACCCGTTCCGTACGGTAAAAGGAGAGGAAAGGTTTATCACGTAAACCGTCAATCACGCTCCCAATGTTTTTCTTGTTTTTTTTCCATTTGGTCACATGCAGCATCGAATCCTTCAATTCAATAGTGGACCCTCACTCACAATTGCGTTTTTCTTTGACATTCTTTACCCGTATACATCCGTACTCACTCACTCACTCACTCCAACCCCCTAGAGTAAACGACGCCGTATTTGTATTTCCAATACCACTTCTTCGCCTTTAAGAAACAGTGAATTCCCACGTTCAAGTAGCAGGTTTTGACAGTCACATTTGACCGGTTTTAAACAATTTTCATCGGCTTTTAAGTTGGATAATATGATTGATGTTGGTTATATGTACTTATGTATTTCATTAGATGATTTGTCGATAGATATATACTGGTTGATTTCGATCCACGTACATTGCCCTGATTTTGGGGTAATCAGCAAAACAGACAAACCGGCCTAAGTTTTTATCATAACTCACATTCACCTTTTTTTTTTTTAAAAAAAAAAAATCTACCTAAAGGATGTATACGGGTAAATTTTCGCCAATATCAATCGATATCAACCGATCGAAAACACTACCTAAACGAAATCAGTTAATTTTAGGTGACACAAATTTTTTTAAGAAGTATGATAAGTCCACAAAACAAACAAATAATTATATAAAACGTGCAATGTACCGGCTAAATTTTCGCCAAGCTAGCTACATATGCATAATGTATTGTTTTTTTTTAACGATAAGGAACGATGTGCCAGCTACCGTGACACCGGATGATGTGCCAAGGTCAACTACTCAACCGCCGTCAACCCCTTGGCTCTCCCAGATGCTCGGAAACCCGACCTCCACTCGCCTCCGGTAAAATCTCGCCTCTCATCCAAGTCGAACCGGCACTACCCGTATTCGCTTTTCACTTAGATGCCACAGAAAATAACATGAAGAGTGCTAATCGAACCTCGGTTACAAGGAACCCGTACCTCAGTGGCATAATGTATTGTTATTATTGAGTGTTTTTTTAGACGTGTAGTGTTTTTTAAGGTTGTCTTTTTCTTTTTTTTTTTTCTTTATTGGCCATTTTGGATTTGTCTTTTTAGTTTTGTATGCCCAAAAGGTCCGGTCTATCTTCATAAATACTTGAACCCACTCGATATCTTGAAGATCTTTTCACTTTATGGTGGTTTTATGGTGTTCACTTCGACCCCATTTTAATGGCAGGAGTTATGAAGATAGTTAAGGAGAGTGATTGAATAGGCGCTCCAAGTTATTTACTTTAAACGTTTCTGGTCCATGCACTACACTAAATTAATTTTGTCTAGTATATTAAATTTTTTAAAATTTAGCATTTGTTCGTTTATAACATTAAAATTACATTTCTTAACCACTTAAATTACTTTAAATTCGTATTTGGCAAGGTTCAAACTCTTGACCTTAAGAGAAGAAATACCTTAACTTTAATTATTTTGCTAATTCAACTTACCCCCACCCGATATAATATTTATTAATATTTAAATATTTTAATATTCATAAATATTAAAATTACATATGCTTGTTTATATCATATAAATTAAACAAAAAATAGTTATCTGCTTAATTTTGACGTATGACAAAATATAGGGATGTTTAAAGAGAGGAAGGAATAAACGTGGTACATATATGACTTTATTCATTTTGAAGTCATACATATGGCACTGTGATATTTGGAATAAATACGGAAATCATGAATTTTAGAATAATATATGAAAGTTTAATCTTTAACTTAATTTTTTTTTTTTGAAAGGATAACTTCATTAAAAAACACCGAGCGAAACCAAAAATTAGGCACGCTCAAACACTACAACTTACAACATATACAAAGGGTACTTAACCCAATCAGACCACACAATCCTATCACCATACGATCTATGATTGAACCAAAGAAACGCCATAGATTTAACTAACCTCAACAACCTTTGGATCCGTTTTTTGAAAAACCTTCTTGTTTCGCTCTTTCCAAATGGCCCAACAAGTAGTCATAAAAACGCCGCGAATGATCTTTTTGCCTTTACTACTATTAAGACCATTATCATACCCTGCAATGATCTCTTCTATCGAATTAAGAGAAAGGAGAGGCAATCTGCACCAAGAATAGATACGGTTCCAAACTTCTATAGAAAACCCACAGGACAGAAAACAAATGCAGGCATGATTCTTCCTCCAAATCACAAAACGGACACATCGTGGACTGCAACACAATTCGCCGTTTAACTAGCTCCAGTCTCGTCGGTAATCTCTCCTTTTCTAGTCTCCAAGCAAACACATTAACCTTGATTGGGACCCATTTGACCCATCTCATTTTCTGATCGTTTCTGCCAGAAGTCGGCTGCAGCAACGACTTCTTGACAGCCGAAACCGAGAAAGCTTTGTCTTTATCCCATAGCCATTTGTCACCCCCACCGCTAAACTGTGTCTGCGATAACACATACCAAACATCTTGAATTACAGAAATACCCTCAACCGAATTAGCGACTGGATTCCAAGAATCGTTCAGCACTATCCGGTCCCCTATTTTCTTTAATCTCTCCCTAACTGTAACATTCTTTTCTTCGTCATTTGAGAACAAAAGAGGCCATCTATCCGCAAGCGCTTTATCACCAAACCAGTTATCCTTCCAGAACAGAATTCGGCTTCCATCTCCAAGCTGACACGAAATCATCTCTTGAAACTTTCTACCGTTAAACCTGCTCTTATCCACCGTATTAACCAACGATTTCCACACTCCTGGACAGCCGTTTTTCACCGGTAAAAACATCCATTTATTTCTCCCT
Organism: Ambrosia x helenae; assembly: GCA_030844895.1. Lineage (NCBI taxonomy): Eukaryota > Viridiplantae > Streptophyta > Magnoliopsida > Asterales > Asteraceae > Ambrosia > Ambrosia x helenae. The sequence continues at coordinate 14,755 of JAUTDX010005555.1, read as the reverse complement.
CCATGAATACTAACTATCACTTTTCTCCACATACCCTCGTTATCGGCTTTGAACCTCCACGCCCACTTCGCTATTAAAGCAAGATTAACCTCAGAAAGCTTTGAGATACCCAACCCCCCAAGATTCTTCGGTTTCGTGACTACCTCCCATGCTACCCAATGAATACCCTTTCCTTGTTTTACTACCCATCCATAAAAACTTACGCATCATTTGCTCAATTCTATCAATCACCCTTTGCGGAGCCTTAAACAACGACAAATAGTAAACGGTAAACTGGCGAGCACTGATTTAATCAAAGTCAGTCTCCCGCCTATGGATAGTAACTTCGCCTTCCAAGTTTGCAACCTGTTTTGAATAGTGTCAATTACCGGGTCCCAATGGGAAACCCGATTCATATTGGCCCCTACCTTAATACGAGGTATTGAAAAGGAAGGTCGCCAACTTTACAACCATAATATCCGCCATACCTTTCACCTCGGCTACACTAACTCCCAACCCAAAGATAAGCGACTTATGCACATTCACTTTCATACCTGAGCAAAGCTTGAAGATCCGCAGCAATCGAATAAGATTAAGAACATTATTACTAGACCAAGTTCCCATAAGAAGCGCATCGTCTGCGTACAACATATGAGAGACGATAGGCCCATCCCTTGACACCTTAATACCTTCCATCTCACCTGAACTACACGCTTTGGCCATCATACACGACAACACTTCCATTACCAATAAGAATAGAAATGGAGACAACGGGTCCCCTTGACGAAGACCCTTTTGACAACTAAACGTATAAGTAGGCGAGCCATTAACTAAAACTGCCGACCTTGCCGACTCTAGAATTCCTCTCGTCCATAAACACCACTTCGTTGGAAAACCCATCTGTTCCATAATAGAAATTAGGAATCCCCAATTAACGTTGTCGTACGCCTTCTCGAAATCAACTTTGAGAAGAAACGCCTTCAAACCCTTTCTTTTAGCCCAACCAATTATTTCGTTAAGAACCAACGGACCATCTAAAATAAACCGACCTTTAAGAAAGGCCGATTGAGTGTCTGAAATAATCTCTCCCATTACCTTTTTAATTCTCCCAGCCAAAACCTTAGAAATAGTTTTATTCACCACCCCTATCAGATTTATTGGACGATAATCTTTAAGACCCACAGGGATCTTAGTCTTCGCAACAAGGGTAATGAAGGATAAACTGCTTTCTTTTAGAATTCTACCCGACTCGTAAAACTCCTCGAACAGCCCCACAAAATCAGCTTCAATACAATCCCAAAAGTGTTTTAGAAAACCGAAGTTAAACCCATCCGGGCCTGGCGCTTTGTCAGAACCGCACTCAAACACCGCTTCTTTTATTTCTTCCTTGGTGAAAGGAGCAATCAGTAACTCTCTATTTACCTCCGAGACCCTTTTCAATTCTGCACACCTAAAACTCGGCCGCAAAGAGATCTCTTCTCGAAACAAGTTCCTATAAAACTTCAGAACCTCTTTTTTAACCAAAGTTGGCTGTATCGTCCACGACCCATTAACCAAGATTCCAGGAATGGAGTTCGCCGCCTTCCTACCGTTTATGAACCGATGAAAATACGCGAGTTATCATCCCCCGAAGAAGCCCATTTAACCCGGGACTTCTGTTTCAGATCTTTGTTCTTTAAGAAATTCAAACTGTCCACTTCTTTCTTGCTTTCTTCCCAAACCCATAGTTCCTCTTCCTCCAGAATCTCATCTTCCATCTTTTTTTCTAGCGAAGCAATATCGCCCTTAAGGCCTTCCATCACCTCTTCTTCTTTTAACTTGGTCTCTTTTCCACCATTTCTTCAACCTCTCCTTGGCAGCCTCTAACTTCTTGTGTAAAATAACAGCAGCCGAATTGTCATTTTGCACACTATTGAACGCCTCTTTGACCACTTCAGCACAACCATCTCTATCTAACCAGGACTCAAACCATCTAAACGGTTTTGGCCCAAAGTTAGAAACTGCAAGAGCAAGCAACAAAGGACAGTGATCCGAGCGCTCCCTAGGAAGCGCTCTAACATAAACCCCATTCCATCTGTTGAAAAAATCTTGACATACTAACATGCGGTCAATCTTACTCAGCTTAATCTCCTTACCTGTTCCTGTCATATAAGTAAATTTGTACCCCTGCATATAATACTCATTAAGACAAGCTTCATCAATAAAATTGTTAAAATCCAACGCCGCCCTTGGGTTGAACTTGGAATTACTTCGTTCTTCCAGCCACCTAACGGAATTAAAGTCTCCCATAAACAACCACATACCCGACAAGCCCTGTTTTAAAGAAAGAAGACGAGACCATAGAAGACGTTTCTCCCTGACTTTTTGAGGAGCGTAAACATTAACTATGTTCACAATGGAACCATCCTCCACTAGACTTCCCGTAACCACCACAAAATTCGGATCCTTCACACAATTCAACAATTTTAGTTTTCTAGGATTCCAAATGCTAATGATACCTCCCGATTTACCCCTGGCTCCAATACCAAGAGACTCAAAATTCTTGTTACCCCAAACCAGCCGACAAATTCAATAACAATTTTTAGGCATGTGATTTCATACACAACGAAATAAAGAGTAATCATTACAACTAAACGAATATTACGCATGTTAGTTTTGCACTTTTATATTATTTAGCAACAGTTCATGGGTGGTTCTGTTTAGATTTGGTCTCTGTGACCTCTTTGGTGGCAGATTTTTTGACACAACTTGCTAATGTGGCACTGTGGCGTGCAAAAATTTAAAAAATTTATGGTTCTTTGTTACCTCTAATTTCTAATATATATCCAATAGACCAATACGATATAGATATAGATATATACATAAACAAAGCAAACACAAAATTTTACAAAATTATTATGATATTAAAAAGAAGTTTTAGTTTTTCTTGTTTACAAATATATTCAAGATACCACACGTACTGAAGGATAATTCTGATTTGGTTGGATTATCTATAAAGTTTAATTAGGTTTGAGATAATTCAAGTGGGGATTAGATATGTTTATCTAATTGGTTTATTTTATTATTTAAAATAGAGTTAGAGTTGGGTTAGAATTAGTATGTTAGTAGTATAAATAGATGGTTAGGTCTATTGTATTTTGGTGTGCTTTTGGTTGATAATAAAAAGAGGTCGAACGAGTTCGTTCAATCTCGTGTGTTTTGTGTTCGATCAAAGGGCCTGATTTTTCCAACAATTGGTATCAGAGCTTGGCGGTTTTGAGAGTCGTTTTCCAACAAGGGGAGCAGCCCCTCGGGGGTTGCAACAGTGTGAAATCGCCTGGTGTTAGTCGGTGAAAAAAAAAGCAGGAATTTAGGTTGGTGTGATGTTTCTAGAGGGTGAGATGCTTTTGGCTAGAATAAAATTCCAGCGTAACAAGGATGATCAACACCAATGGTTCATCAGTAGAACATGGTGTGATGTTTCGAAATTAGTTGAATTAAAAATTATTAAATCCAACAGTGGCGCAGGGATTGTTTTAAAGGAATATGTGTTAATATTCACATGGGAATCAAATATGCGTAGGTGGATTTTTAGTTTTTGGTCAACGAAAGAAAAGGGGAAGCACCATGAAGCAGCAGGTTTCGTGGTGACCGAGAAGCCGGAAGCTCAACCTGAAAAAACCAACGGGCATGTCGCGGGAAAAACGATAGAGCGAGGAGCTACGGAATTCGTTTGGCGACCGAAAAGACGGAATAACGAGATGTTATTGTCTTTGTTGGTGGTTGATATTAGTGGGACGATAAATGGCCGATTCGTAGTGGTTTAGTGACAAACCAATAAAGGCTAGGGTTGTTAACATGTTGTTTACGGAGAACGGTGGTTCAGGTCGACCGGTGTCATGGGAAAACGGTGGTGACAGGTGATCAGTTCAGTTCGGTTCCGTGGTGATGAACTTCATAGCACTAGCATATTTCAATCCAGGTGAGATCAAGACCCGGTCCTTCCCGCCAAGGATAAGAACGGAGTAACCGGTGTGTAGGTTGTTCTTTTTGGCAGATGTAACTGATCGGATGTGCGGATAGACGGACGGAAGAAGATTCGTCAAAGTGGGGTGCTTTGAATCTTGTCGTGTCTAGCAAGGAAGAAAAAAATGGAAGAAGCGGTGAGCTTGTTTTTTCTTTGATCGGTGGTCAAGAACGAGGTAGTTCTGGTGACTCGGGAAGAGGGAGATGTTAAACTTGGTTAAGGATTTGAAGTTGTTGATTACAGTGCGGATGTGAAGTGAGTCCATATCAGAATTAAGGGGGTGAATGAAGGATAATTCTGATTTGGTTGGATTATCTATAAAGTTTAATTAGGTTTGAGATAATTCAAGTGGGGTAATTAGATATGTTTATCTAATTGGTTTATTTTATTATTTAAAATAGAGTTAGAGTTGGGTTAGAATTAGTATGTTAGTAGTATAAATAGATGGTTAGGTCTATTGTATTTTGGTGTGCTTTGGTTGATAATTAAAAAAATGTCGAACGAGTTCGTTCAATCTCGTGTGTTTTGTGTTCGATCAAAGGGCCTGATTTTCCAACTCATACATGGTGAGGGACTGATCAGGTGAGGCCATATCGATATGAAGTGTGGTGAATGTCTAAATCTTAGTGCAACAAATATCATATATATCTATTGTATTGTATTGTTAAACTGTCAAGTTTTAAAATTATTGAAGCATTATTGAGTTTACAAAAGATTAAAGTAAATGTTATATATATACAACGGAGGAGAAAAATTTAGGAATAACAACCATTCAACCAACACCAAACACTTATCTACAAGTATTAACGCCTGCAAGGGATATCCTGATGATAAGATATTACCCATCTACCCTATATATAAAAAAAGTCGTTTAAAATATCTACATGAATTAACTTCCATAATTAATTATGTAATGCTTCTAGAAATAATTTTAAACAAATATCGTATAAGTCATACTTTTGTTCCAATAGTAATAAATTTTTAATGGCATGATGTTCTTTTTTCTAAATACATTAATTCTATTAAAGAGTTTGTGGACAAGTGTACGGTGTACCAAGGAGGATTCATGAGGATTAATTTTCATAAGGTTAATAGTTCAAGTCGCAAAGTAAACAAATCTGTAGATTCATTACTTAGATATGAGGATGCGTGATTTAGCTGCTAAGAAAAAAATTAATTAATATGTATCTTCATATTATCAAGGATTCTAGTTCTATCCTAGACAAAATATGTAGAATTGTAGATTTATCGGTAGAACTAAAATGTGTTTGGTTTAATGAGTTAGAGGGTATTTGCGATTTGAGTTTGTAAATAACTTATCCACCTACTATTTAGTTAAAATTTGCCAAATTAAAAAAATGTTTTGATATTAATAAAAGGTGATTGTTATTTTTCCAAACACTCTTTTAGAAAATAACTTCATTTTTCTTTTCATTAAGAATCTTATTACGCGAAGGGGTGTTGATCGGTGGAGGGGGTCGGGAGCTGATGTGGCTCTCATGTTGCAACATTCGTCTTGTGTGTGTTAGACAATGCTCAAATAACATAGGCAAGTCCTCGACTGATCCACAAAACAAAACCATAATCTTGAAGTGTTTTACTATAGCCATTTTTCCCTGGTTTACTAGGAATGGGTTGAAGGTGTGTGTTGCAAATATAATAAACAAAGATAATAGGAAGAAGATCAAAGCTCCAAAAGCAAGTGTGAAGATCAAGTGAAAGAAATTACAAGAAGATGATCAAAGATGCTCCAACATAACTTGCACCGACTTGATATATGAGTTTGATTAGCTTAAATCTCTCTGATCCATGATATCCACTTTCAATGATTCTAAGAAACTTGAAAGAAGAGGTACCTTGAAGACTAGATTCGGTTGCAATCGACGAACATCATTCAAAATTTCAACTTCCCGTTCAGGTGCTTAAGTCCACCAACCTACTTGATCGTTGACAGATATCTTTCCGATAACAGAAGAGTTATCTTCAATGATTCTAAAAAACTTGAAAGAAGAGGTACCTTGAAGACTAGATTCGGTGCAATCAGAATCTGAATATTATATTACAATAATATTACGTTGAGCAAAAAGTTGTGTTTGAAGCCTAGTTCTTTTGGCCACAGGTACAGAAAGGTTATAAATGTTCATGTCGTTTCAGGTTTCCTTCATCGTTGACAGATATCTCTCCGATAACAGAAGAATTATCTTCAAAATTGATGTAATGTATAAGTTTTAGAGTCAGTAACCATTTAAAGAACTTGCCCCGACTTGAGATATGAGTTTGATTAGCTTAAATCTCTCTGATCCATGGTATCCACTTTCAACAGAAGTTTTCTCTGATATACTCTATATCAACCGAAAATGAGTATCATCAATCTGGTATTAGTGGTTGGAAACTGTGATAACAAAGCTTGTGTTGAGGGACAAACCATTCGGAATGGGTTGAAGGTGTGTGTTGAAACAAGGTATGGATATAGAGAACATGAATGAGATGATTTCGATTTTCGTACAAAGATTCCGTAAGTAAAAGTCAGTTATTATCGGAGAGATAGCTGTCAACGATCAAGGCAACATACTTGAAATCAATGGGAAGGTAAACAATTCCTGCTCATCATGAGGAATATCTAGTCGATCCGACTGTTGATTTCTTTTTGCAACCGGTACAACGAACTGTGAAGGGTTGTGCGTTAGCGCCGATCCGACTGCTGCTTTATTTCCGCAACTAGTACAACGAACTCTGTATTGGTTGCTTTTATTACAATAATTATATTAAAAAAGTAAAAAAACTAACTCAAAACACCAAAAAATAACAAAAAATAAAACTTTGATTCGAAGCGCCTTGCTTAGGTCAAAGCGGGGCGCTTCGAGTCACAAATCAACTTTTCTGACCTCGTACCGAGGTAGTTAAAAAGTAACTAAAGCGCCTCGCTTAGGCCTTAAGCGAGACGCTTTCATGAGAATGGAAATAGAAGTGAGGGGTTTTTAATATAACCACCATATTTTTTCCCTTTTTTAATACAAGCCTACTTTTCAAATAAAATAATACAAATTATTCAAAGGCAAAAAAAAAGTGACAATTGTACCAGGCAAGTACTTGTATCCACAACCTCCCACCCACCTCTATATTTATACCCCATAACTTCTCATTCACTCCCACACTATACACACACGCCCCTTCACAACACCAAGCAACACACAACTAACACACAAACCACCTCATCAATGAAGAAACTAATCCGTCGTCTCTCTCGTGTCTCCGACTCATCTCCATACTCACTCCTACGATCAGAACAACAACAACAACAACATCTTTCAACAACCAACCGTCTCTCCAGATCCTTCCGGTTTCCAAAACCTCGTCGCTCTAGTTCTGTACCAGACGGTCACCTACCAATATACGTAGGAGAAGAGATGGAGCGGTTCGTGGTCAACGCAGACCTCTTAAACCACCCGGTATTCATCTGTCTGCTAAACAAGTCTGCTCAAGAATACGGTTATGAACAGAAAGGTGTTCTCCGTATCCCATGCCATGTCTTTGTTTTTGAACAGGTTTTAGAAGCTTTACGAACCGGTCAAGATGACCTTCTCTCCGAGGACTTCCTGTAATAATCATGTCAAGTATGGATTAGTTCTTGAGTCAGAATTTCGGTTGGAGTTTTTTTTTTTTTTTTTTTTGTTAATCGGTTGTTGATATAGTTTGAATCAATTCGGTTAACTTTTTTTTTTTTTTTTTAGTTTTGCTTGTTGTATATATACAATTAGTCTACGTTTGTGGATCAGAGTTTTGATTTCGTACAGATTAGTTTACTCCGATTTGAATTTTGTAAATTGTTTTGCTAAATTCGATGATTCGATTATGTAACAACCTAAGGAAACTGGGGTCAGGTAATTATTATTGTCTGCTTTACCCCGATGGATGGATTGTTGTTATCGCGTCTTGATAGAGAAACTTCCATTTTCACTTTTACAAGAAGGCTTCATTTTCACAAGTTTTGTTTCCAGAAGAAAAAATTGTTGGTAAAGAATATTTTAACTTATTATTTGTTTTCCGCTTCCACCAATACATAATTTACATATCAACTCTAACGTTGTGTTTCCGAGTTTACTTTGAATGATAGAACATACTAGAAGTATCTTTCTTTCTTTTCCTCGTTTTTCTTTAGGTTCCATTTATTTTCAATTTAGAAAGAGGACATTTGGCCTCATTTTCTTTCGGTTGCTTCTAAAAAAACGAAAAAAAAATCTAGGACACACATTCTTTAAACTGAAAATAAAATACTTATTAATCGATAACACAATCAAACTTTTCTTTCCTTCAATTTCCTTTCTCTCTCTTTCAATCGGTAACACAACGTAAATCTGGCAATCAAGTGTTCATAATCATAACAACGCTTTGTTTTAGCAAATTTTGGATTTGAATTTTTGTATACTTTTACCTGTCGATTATAATTTTGTCGCGCATTCAACAACATAAAATCCGATATAGTGTAAAATCTTTGTTTCGTATCAAAATTATGAGAGAATGGAGACATTATTAATCATGAAAATTTCTAGTACTTTTTGAATTAAAAGTAGCAAGAAAAAAAATTAAAAAAAAAAAGAAGCAGAGGGAAAAGTGAGATGGAGGATTTTGATTGGGTTGGATACAGAAGAGGCAAGTAGTCATGTCATTGTGAAAGGTGCCCCTCCGACAAGTTTCTCTAATTTTCGTGGCCCTATGTCCGTGACTTCCGTATTGCACGGTTCGTTGAAAATTATTATTATTTTATTATAATTAATTAATTTTTGACGATATTTTTTTGGTTACGAGTGTAACGAACTTGTGTGATGGTTTATTTTTTTTGGTGGTAGTGGTACACCCGTTGTTTGCACATCCCTTTATATGTTTCGTATAACTTTATACGTTGCGTATAGAGATTTTTATAAACTCTCACGTGTCATAGATGTCTTTCAACCAAAGTTATATCAAGATCTACACTGCGTATAGACCGGTACGTGACGTATAAGCCTACACATGACGTATGTAGAGCCACAACATTTTCATTGTCAAACCGTACATACCTCACTCCTCACATATGACACTATATGCGACACGTATAAAGCAACAAGATGTGCAAATAAGAGTTGAGATGTCCCAATACATGGAGCCTTTATTTTCTTGAGTATTTAAGTGCAAAAGTAAGAAGTGTATTTAAATCTAGCTCAATTGGTGAAAAGTGCGGGAGTTAGAGTGGAGGTCATGTGAAGGTTGAGGGTTTGATTCCTGTCGGAACCATATTTATCAAATGTGGGGGTTTCACCGTGAGGAGATCCCCAATCCAGGTGAAATGGGTAATCAGTACAGGCTGGCCTATGTTGTTAGCCGGAGTTCCACCGGTTAAACCACTTGCCGTTTAAAAAAAAAAGAAAAAAAAAAGTGTATTTAAATTTAAATAATAAGATTAATTGTACGGAAGGACTAATAGATAATGTATTTTAGTATAAGATTTATTTGTATTTATTTGTATTTATCCCTTACCAAATTATAGGGAGTCTTGATGTATTATATATACTTGAATTATTAATGAAAAGAGATCAAGGGGGTTTATCTCTAATATGGTATCATTGACCAGGACCCTCTATCTCCTTAATCTCCTCTAACCACCTTCCTTATTCTCTTGGCGGATCTCCCACCGCCGCACCACCACTCTCTACCACCCTCTGCCACCGTAAGTCTACCTCCTGTCGCCACTTTCTCATCATGTCTACCCACCCGCAAGCCTCCTCCACCATCATCCATGCCATAACAATTGATTCCAAAATCCATCCAGCCACCACCGTCTCCAATATCACAAACTATGTTCCTCTTACCCTCGAAATCGAATCCTCACAATACTCCTCCTGGGCCACCCTCTTCAAAATTCATTGCAAAGCCTTTCTTGTTGATGACCACCTTCAACGCGCCCTCCACCCATTGAACCTGCCACACCCGAATCCATCGCCGCCCAAGCCGAGTGGGAGCGTATTGATGCCATTGTTTTGCAATGGTTATATCGTACGATCTCCAACGACTTTTACACACCATCATCAATAACACCTCTAATGCACACGAGGCTTGGGTCGCCATCGAAGACCTCTTTCATGATAATTAAAGTGCACGAGCCATATACCTCATGCAAAAATTTTCTAATACCCGCTTCGATGCCTTCCCATCCATGTCAGCCTACTGTCAAGCCCTAAAAGTCCTCGCCGACCAACTTGCCAACGTGGATGCCCGGTTGATAATGACCGGTTGGTTCTGCAATTAATTGCAGGCCTGCCGGAACAATACGAAGGCATATCCACCATTCTTAAAAACCAACACCCTCTACCCTCCTTCTATAATGCCAGATCTAAACTGATTCAAACCGAAACCGACAAAGCCAAGCGAGCCTTACACGCCTCTAAAGCATCATCTTCTGCCCTGGCCGCCACCACCAATCGCACCCCACCCACTGATAACCACCGCTCCACTTACCCCTCCACCGACCGGTCCCACATAAACTACCCCACTGACACCAACTCTCTTAACCGGGGTCGTGGTAAAAACCCTCGCAGAAACAGAGGCGGTCGCACATCCTTTGGCAGAGGCCGGTTTCCATCTATTCCACCTTGGGCTGCTTCTACGTACTCACCTTGGGCCCAATACTGGCCTCAACAACCGTGGCCCAATTCCCCTTCTTTTTTTAATCCCACCCAACAGCAGCAATGGGCTTTGCCCCCATGCCCGTACCCCACCTCAAACAGGCCCACATTCAACCCCTCTTCTCAGCCCGGGTTACTTGGTCCAAAGCCCTAGCAGGCCCACACTGCATATTGCCCGACAGACATTGAGCAGGCTCTCTACACCATGAGTATCCAACAACCGGATCCCACTCAATACATGGATACCGGAGCATCTTCAACCATGTCTCACGAGTCAGGTTACTTTCTTACCTTTTCTAATTCTAGCGTTTCTCGCAATATTATTGTAGGTAATGGTGATACCATTCCAGTGCTTGGCCAAGGCACAAAATACCTACCCAAACCATTCCCACCCTTTATCCTTAAAAATGTTTTATATTCACCCGTCTTGTCAAAAACTTGATTTATGTCCGTCGCTTTACCACGGACAATTGGGTTTCTGTTGAATTTGACCCTTTTGGTTTTCTTGTGAAGGTTTACAAGACCAAGGCACCTCTCCTGCGATGCAACAGCAGCGGTGATCTCTATCCCTTGGTGTTAGGATCCTCCACCAGTCAACCTTCTGCATTTGCTGCTATTTCTTCACAAGTCTGGCATCACCGTCTTGGCCATCCAGGACGCGCACCTTTGAATAAATTAAGAACTTCTCATGTTTTGAACTTTGATTTTAATTCCAATAATGTATGCCAGTCTTGTATTTTGGGAAAAAGTATCCGTTTGCCTTTTGTTGATTCTAATAATGTTACTTTGCAACCGTTTGACATTATACATAGTGACGTGTGGACATCCCCAATTATTAGTTCCTCAGGCCATAAATATTATGTTTTGTTCCTTGATGACTACACCAATTTTTTATGGACCTACCCACTTACCCATAAATCCCAAGTATTCCAAGCCTTTACCCAATTTGCCACCACCATCAAAACACAATTTAACAAAACAATCAAAACCTTTCAATGTGATAATGGACGTGAATACGTCAACACCGCCTTTCAAAACTATTTTACCACCAACGGCATCTTATACCGTCTCTCATGTCCGTACACCTCCTCTCAAATGGCAAGGCTGAGCGTAAAATTCGAACTATAAATAATATGCTACGCACATTAATGGCCCATGCCTCCCTACCTCCACACCTTTGGCATTTTGCCCTTGAAACTGCCACCTACCTACTTAACATTTTGCCATCCAAAATCACAAACCACAAAACCCCAACGGAACTTTTATATATGTCCACACCGACCTATGATCACCTTCGTGTTTTTGGTTGCTTGTGCTACCCGCTCACACCCTCCACCACTATTCATAAACTTGATCACCGGTCACACCCATGTGTGTTCCTTGGATATCCTCCCACTCACCGAGGATACCGGTGTTTCGACTTAACCTCTAAACAATATCTCATCTCTCGCCACGTCGCGTTCGACGAAACCACCTTTCCGTTTGCCCAAGCCATTGGTCCCACCCCATCGTACACCTTTCTGGATAACCCATTTCCTTATGCCCTCTGCCCACATATCCAACGCCATAACAATATCCCGTCCCCTCCTTAAACAACCCACTCCGGCCCAAACACTCCCACTGGCCCAACCAATATATCCCCAAACACTCCCAGCCCAACAACCATTCTGTTGGCCCAACTCCTACCACTCACCCTACTCCTAGGCCCAATCCTACTCCCGTACCCAATTCATCCACGAACCCACCTACACCCACACCACACTCTTCGCCCAACTCCACAAATACCTCCCCTAACCCGACCGCTCCACAGTCCACCCGCACCATCCATACGCGCTCCATGAGCGGTATATTTAAACCCAAACAACCCTTTAACCTTCACACCACCACCACCTCACCCGTTTTACCTTTACCAAAAACACCCACTGATGCCTTGGCCACCCCAGAATGGTACTCCGCCATGACCACTGAGTTTAACGCTTTAATTAGAAATGGTACATGGGAGTTAGTTCCTCGTGAGCCATCTATGAATATTATCCATTCCATGTGGTTGTTTAAACATAAGTACAGGTCGGACGGGACACTTGAGCGGTACAAAGCCCGACTGGTATGTGACGGGCGTTCACAACAGGTGGGCATTGATTGTGGAGAAACATTTAGCCCGGTTGTCAAGCCGGCCACCATTCGCGCGGTTTTGTCACTCGCTTTATCTAAGGGTTGGGCAGTACACCAGTTGGATGTCACAACGCTTTTCTACACGGGAATCTTAATGAGACAGTTTACATGCATCAGCCTATGGGATTTCGCGATCGCCAGTTTCCTAATCACGTATGCTTGCTCCGCAAATCTCTCTATGGTCTCAAACAGGCTCCCCGTGCTTGGTACCAGCGTTTTACAGACTATGTGCTTCACTTGGGTTTTCTTAACAGTAGGTGCGATACTTCTTTATTTACCTACAACAGGGAGGGCGACACAGCTTACTTACTCCTTTATGTGGACGACATTCTTCTTGTTACGTCCTCTGACAGCCTTCAGCAGCAACTGCTCGCCAAACTTGCCAGTGAGTTTGCCATGAAAGATCTTGGCCCCGTAAGTTATTTTCTAGGTATTTCTGTCTCCCGCCAGCAAAACACTATGTTTTTGTCTCAACAGTCCTATGCGACTGACATTATCTTTCGCGCCGGTATGCAAGCATGTAATCCTGTAGCCACCCCAGTTGACACAAGTACGAAACTTGGCGCCTCGTCTGGTGATCCTTTTCATGATCCTACTCTATACAGGAGCCTAGCTGGTGCACTTCAGTTTCTTACATTTACCCGGCCAGACATAACGTATGCAGTCCAGCAAGTTTGTATGCACATGCATGCTCCTCACACAGATCATTGGAACGCTCTAAAACGGATCATTCGGTATCTAAAAGGGACGCTGACCTACGGACTTTTTCTCGGCCCTTCGGCGACTAACACCTTGATCGCATATACAGACGCCGATTGGGCCGGGTGCCCAGATACTAGACGCTCCACCAGTGGTTATTGCATTTATTTTGGTGAAAATTTAATATCGTGATCGTCTAAACGTCAGCCGACAGTCTCCAGATCTAGTGCTGAAGCAGAATACAGGGGGGTGGCTAATGTCGTAGCAGAAATTTGTTGGCTACGCAATCTCTTGCTTGAGTTATCTGTTCCGATCTCTCGTGCTACTATGGTTTACTGCGACAATGTGAGTGCCATCTATCTATCCGGTAACCCAGTTCAGCACCAGCGTACTAAACACATCGAACTGGACATTCATTTTGTACGAGAGCAGGTTCAACGTGGGGCACGTTCGCATTTTGCACGTTCCTTCCAGATATCAGGTCGCCGACATCTTTACGAAAGGATTACCGCGGATACTCTTTGAAGATTTTCGGTCCAGTCTCAGCATCCGGCCTCCTCCCGCTTCGACTGCGGGGGTTGTAATAGATAATGTATTTTAGTATAAGATTTATTTGTATTTATCCCTTACCAAATTATAGGGAGTCTTGATATATTATATATACTTGAATTATTAATGAAAAGAGATCAAGGGGGTTTATCTCTAATAAGGAGTAATAGAAGTGGTGCAGTTGGAAACCTCTGAAACTATATGTAAATTAGTCCCGTGAATGACTACTACATATATATCTTAATTAAAAAATGTTTTATTGGTGTTTGGGCATAAGGGGTGCTTATAGAACTTGTTTTTTCTTTTATTGATTTTAACCAATTATGCATTGCCACATTACGTCACTGATTTACTTCACTGAAAAAAAAATTGAAGGCAGCACTCCACTGATTCTTTCATCTATATTTTATTTAAATTCAAAAAAAGTAACCGTTTAATTTGCAGACAGTAATTAATTTTATTACCGTTACTAAAATTTAAACGTTTGCAACCTTCAAGAATTCGTACCGTTACGTTTTGTTCTATAAACCCCCCCCATTTAATACCAAATCACACCAAAACCGGTTATACTTTAATCGTATCGTTAAAATGACCCCGTTGAATGTAAATGAGGAGATCGCGTTAACGAGGGCATACTTGATGGTGAGAAACCATGCTGCCGATTTCCTGACAACTTCGTTTTCGAACCGGG
>JAUTDX010005554.1:0-27586 GCA_030844895.1 Ambrosia x helenae | reverse complement strand
AGAAAGGAGACGTCTATTTTTTAAAAATAGCTGAGGCCCATTAAGAAAATTAGTGGCCCACTAAGCAAACATCCTCAAGAAAATTAGGTTCCCATTGAAAGAGTTTTTTGCTTAACTTCTTATCGTTCTCTCACCTTACACTTCCGATCCAATACATGTTTCGTTGGACTGAGAAAGAAACAACTTAGAAGCTTGTGGTTTAATAGTTATTGGGCCCTAGATACTATGTTTGATTCACATTCGATTCTTTTCTCTTAGATTACAACTCCATGTAGTCTCGCAAACTTTCTGCTACAACTATTTAATGAGCTTAATCTACTAAAAATTGAGACTATTGTAGAGAATTTATTAAGTACAGATTTTGTCGGCGAATGATATTTCAATTTGATAGTACCATGTGCTTGTGAACAATCATTCCCATGTGGTGTCCTGATATTTCCGCCATCGATTAGGCTGTTACACATTTCATGGATAGCCACAAACGAAACCCCGTTTTCTCCCGTAATCTCTTCACCCAACCGGTTTCCCTTCCACCCTGATCCCCCTAATGTTGAGGGAAAGGAAATTCATACCTTACCTTCTTGTAGTTTCATTAAGAATTGTCTCGAACCAACGTTATAAAGTCCTGAACCTGTGCCCCAACCTTGAGACCCAATTTCACCGTCTCCCCCACCCTCACGTTCCGTTTCTTCCCCAAACTATGAGCCCTTATCCGAGTTCAAAACCTCCTATGAACTGACCGCGTTGTTGGTTGTCTAGTCAATCTCTCCTCGAACATTCGGTTGCGAATTCAAGTCAGTTTCTTCAATCACATTTTCCACAACCGTAGACCGTAGTGTCATCGTGCTGAATATCATCCGAGATTAAAACATCAACTGGCCCTTGTGAATCTTCCTCTCTAACACCCATAAGCCCATTTAACCAAAAGGGTCATCAACCCTTTTCCTTTTGAGATTATTGGGCCTCTCCTCCACACTTAAGTAAAATGGTTTGGGGCCGGCCCATTTTCTTTTTCTTTTTATCCAACGCATTATTATTCTTGTTTTTGAATTGTCTTGACTTCACCCACGTAGTCGTAATTAGTTAACGTGAAATAACAAATCAAGACGTTACAAGCTCTTCTAATAATATTAGACATAAATTCATGATGTTACAAAATATTAGACTTGAATATATTTGATATAACGGATTATTGCATGTGACGTTTATGTTATCTTAATAATTGCTAATTAAATGGTATCCTAAAAGGAGAATACAAATACCATACCTTTTAGAGATCATTTTTTATCCATTTATAACTCCTACCATTCTTGAAATATTATTATTTGGTTTGAATTAACTAACCAAACACTTTTGGTCCTATATATATTCGACTATTCGAGTAGTAAACCTCACATACTCATATACATACCCCATTATGAAAAGGTTATTTTACCTTTTCTTTTACCTTGTTATCAAACCAATGCAACTCCATTTCCAAACACACAATTAACATCTCCGATATCTAACACTAACACAACAAGAAGGTATGTTTTTTTAGTCATTGGACCGTTTATATCTAAATGGAATCAAGGATCCTATCTCAGTGCATGTACAATCAAAAGATGATGATCTTGGGAATCGTACACTTGCATTCAACAATAATGAAAATTGGAGCTTTTGCGACTCGCTCAAAACACTATTTTATGCTCATTTTTATTGGAACTCGAGGACTACACTTTTTAATGTTTTTGATACTCATACAAGTGAAAAAATATTGCTCAAAATGGAGATATCGCAAACAACGAACGTGTTTTTGGTTAGTTAGGGAGGATGGATTTTATGTGGGGGGACATTATAATCCATTTCCACAGGGATGGACTAAATTATATGATTGGTAATGTATTTCATGTTCTTATTAATGTATTAAATAATTATTATTGGTGTGATATTTGAAATTCTGGATTTTATTATTTGCATTAACCAATATAGTGAAATGAAATGATTTTTTGTACCCTTTTGTTACGTAGGCAAATCATAATTCTTTTCTGATGTTAGTGTATATATGCTAGGGAATTTATATAAAACAATTGATGATCTGAGAGGCATGTAATCACTTTCATATCGAATTATTTCGGTGGTTCTCCCGAAAAATCTGATCGGATACAACTCAGATTGAGAAAATAAGAATAGAGAATGATTTTAATAGTGAATCCATGAACCAAATAATTCCGATTAAAGTTTTTTCTAGAATTTTAGGTTAAAAATTGTTGGTCTTTTAAATTAATAAATTGTATTAAAACTGCCTAATTTTCCATTTTGAAATTAATTGCAACTTGAAGAAAATTAAGTTTTCCAGCCAGGGGAAATGTACAACATTCGCAAATTTCAATTTTTTTTAAACGGCAACTCAAACACTCTAATATGCTTGCGATTCTACTCCACGATCCATGGCAAACTTGAATCCTCGACCACTAGTGAAGGAGAAGCCATTTTACCAGTATACCATTAGGCAAATTCGTTAAATGATCTTTAGTAAATTTCATTAATTGTTTTAATATTTTCAGCTCTAAAATGCTTGATTAATGTTACATTTATAAATTTATAAAATAAACGCAAACACATATTATTGTTTAAACTTATATCATGCATGCAAGAAAAACTAACATGATTCAAAGAGGGTTCGATAAAGTTCGAATCTTCTTATTTCCATTGACAAAATTGACAAGTAATACAATGAAGCATTTTGCAAAATGAAAACAATAATTCATGAACCAAATAATTCCGATTAAAGTTTTTTCTAGAATTTTAGGTTAAAAATTCCTGGTCTTTTAAATTAATAAATTGTATTAAAACTGCCTAATTTTCCATTTTGAAATTAATTGCAATTTGAAGAAAATTAAATTTTCCAGCCAGGGGAAATGTACAACATTCGCAAATTTCAATTTTTTTTTAAACGACAACTCAAACACTCATCTAATATGCTTGCAATTCTACTCCACGATCCATGGCAAAACTTGAATCCTCGACCACTAGTGAAGGAGAAGCCATTTTACCAGTATACCATTAGGCAAATTCGTTAAATGATCTTTAGTAAATTTCAATAATTGTTTTAATATTTTCAGTACAATATGAAATGGCATGCTCTAAAATGCTTGATTAATGTTACATTTATAAATTTATAAAATAAACACAAACACATATATTGTTTAAACTTATATCATGCATGCAACAAAAAACTAACATGATTCAAAGAGGGTTCGATAAAGTTCGAATCTTCTTATTTCCATCGACAAAATTGACAAGTAATACAATGAAGCATTTTGCAAAAATGAAAACAATAATTCACGAAGGCAAAACATGTATATGGTGAACTGGGGAGTAGGGTTTTTTTTTTATTTCACGGTCCACAACAGGTTTCGAACCCTCAACCACTAGGGAATGATACACCATTTTACCATATACCATTGGGCAATTTCATTAATTGCCCTGGTGAATTCATTTAATGTGTTCGAGTAAGTACCCGCAGCGCCTACCCATGAGGGTGCCCCTCTTCCCTTAAGTAGATTTAACGTACTTCAAATAAATACCGCATGTCACAACGGAGGTAAACCAACAATACTTCTTTATCTTTTTGAATTGTTTTGCTGGGACCGGTAACTCAAGATGTTAATTTGGTCCCTACCCGAACTCGATGAAAAAAAATGGGAACACTCCTTATAGACTCGTTGAGAATGATTTGGTCTAGTTTGTGGCCTATCATATGTGCAAGGCGCTCTGGTGGGATCCTTACCCCAAATATGAAAATCCCAAGAATCCTTAATTTTATTGTATACATAATAAAAATTCAAACCATAATACAAATGTGACTTCAATTAATCTGATTTAACCTAGACTAGAACCCGGAATATATAGAATTGTAGAAGCGAGACCCATGTCGCTAAACCACATATCCATAGCTGACATAGTTGATGGACACATTGCAAACAACTATGGTGGTGGCTATATAGCCTTTTTTTTCTAACTAAATAGGTAAAAGTCATCTTACATGATTTACATACTAGTGGGTTTATCCGCGCGTTGCAGCGGGATTCACAAATGGGTTACAATACAACTTTATGATACTTAGGTTTTTTACCGCAAGTTTACGTAAAAGAATAGAAATGTGCACACTATGTTTTTAACAAGTATTCATAGAAAGAAAAGAAAAGAAATTTGTACCGCACTTACAAGTGATTCCAATTCACCACAAAAAACCATGTACTCATTATTGAACAAATCTTAATGAACCAAAGGTATGTTACCGTAACAGACCAATATGAACATAAACATCACTCTTGTGTAACCTGTCGGTCATTGCATATCTACATAACCATGTCATTGAAGACACCTTGCTAAGTGATAAAGTTCATTTACATGACAAAAGCATATAGTAATAATATGATATTGCATACACTATCATATGAAGGTCATTGTCCATTTAGAAATTAAAAGTTGTGATTTGTAAGTTTGTAATAGACTTGCCCAACTTAACCCAGCAACTAAAAAATTGCCCAATGTAGCCAGTGAGCGGAACCATCCCGTGCACTTTACCGCTGGGTAGACGCATATATATGAAAAGGGTTTATAACATAAGTATTATTATGGCAAAGTTTTAAAATTCATACAAGTTTAGCTGGGATAAGATTATTCATTGTGGTAACATAAATTCTTATATTTCATCGTCGTTATATGAAATTTGTTCAAAAATATTGCTATCACGTGTGTTTATTTAGTTTGGGTGAGTTCTATTTTCATATAAAAGTTAATTATCTTTTAGGGGCATTTAGGGAAGAAAAGTGATAAAATTTAGAGAATTGTAAAGAAACCATTGGTATGCCATCTTAACTTTGGACAATTTGGACATATTTGTCTATGCCTCCTCCTTTATAATGTATAGTATACATATAGATTATATATAGTATGTAATTAAAACCAAATAATGTCATATAAAATTTCAATGAATACAAATAATAGCAATAATTTAAATACATAAGAAAACATATATTTTTAAAACCAACAAAGTATGTAAGTAAATGCATTGTTTATGTGAAAGATGTTAATATTTTTTCATACACCATATATAGTAATTCCACTTTAAAAACATTTTTCTTAAAACATTATGTGTGGTCATATGGCACAAGTCCGTCTATACTACAACCGAAAACTATCTTTCTAAATAAACATGAAATTGTGGTAGATATCATCGCGGGGGTGAAATCGTGTAGTTTTTTTGTGGTACAAACATAGACATAAGGGATATTATAGATATAGATTAATGGTAATTGAAGGTTATGATAAAAGAATATATACAAGTAGGTTTTACATGAAGGGTAGAAAGGAAAAAAATTACATGACATGTGGGTTTTAAGCATTTTTCCTATGTCATCTCAAAATTCATGTAAAATGATATGTGAAAAGTGAAGGTAATGAATGAACAATTAACAATGCATCAAGGGGTAATATAGGAAATATTTATATGACATTATAGGTTTAAAGCATGTGTCTTTTCAAATGTCATCTTAACTTTGACAATTTGAACATATTTACCCATGTCTCCCTCTTTATAATGTAGTATAGATATTATAGCTTGGTAAACATTTGAAAGTTGGATTGTTTTGTTCTTTATTTAGTAACTAGGTTAGAGCCCCGTGGGGACCCACGGTGCAAACCAAAGTAAATTAAAAATAATATTAAACTAAGAGTTGTATTATTCAAGTTGAGTTTCCGTAAAACCAATCAATATATCCAACATAATATTAACATGCAATTCCAAAACAAACAATCAACTACCATGAAAAAAACCCAATCAAAATGTCATACTTGCATTGGTAAGTTCACATATTAGGCAGTATTAAAAAAAAAGATTACTAAAAAAAAGAGGGATAATGACAATATAACGTAAAAATCAAACATTATCAAATTTCTCTTTTGGCCTTGCGCTTCTTAAATTCTCGTTTTTCCAATTTGTAAACTGAAGTTAGAGTAAGCACACCTTCAGTCTTGATGTACCTAAATGTGGCAAAACTACCATTTTCTATCCCATTTTCCTTCAACCATTCACCCCAATTTTTAATAGCAAATCTAAAATCCTCTTTTGACTTTTCCATACGAAGCGACATCTGAAGTTCAATACCGTCAAGATTCCTTACAGTTATAAGCAGACTGCTATGTTCAAGTTCCGCCATCTTAACAACTTCCTTTGGCAGACGCTAATGAAACAATAAACATATAATCATATATAATGAAATATAAACTAACATATGAGTAAGTAAACTTTTTGAATAAATTAGTAAGGATGTTAATATAAAGAGGAAAAGAAATACTCACAATGCGATCCCTAGCAATAATAGTGAAGTCATGATATTGTTTAGCATTTAATTTAGCCATCATCTTTTGAAAGCGGTCATATCCAGTATCACTGTCCTTGACATGACGAAGTTCTTCTTTTGAAATTATAGTTTGATAACCTTCAAACCCAAAAATCTTTAGCTTAATCTTTAGTTTATCAACTTGATGAAAAACCATCAGGTATGGAACCAAAGGCAAGCTTTTGAATAAATCTGACCAACCGTTAATAAAGACAAAGTGGTTTTCAATTTTTTCGACAATCACTTTCTTCTCAATCACATCATTCAGAAACACTGATACATCCTTGTTTTCCAGTTTGTCGTAATTCATGTTTTTTGCAAATGAATCAAGAATGACCTGCAAAGATAGTGAATAAGTAACTGTATATGACTAAAATAATTATATCCTTTAACTAATTGGAAAAAACAATGCCAAGAAGTAAGGTGTATCTTGGTAAACGCGATGTGCAAATAACTCAGCATGTCGTTTCTCGTTATCTAAAGGTGAAGCAATTATATTCATGTTGTTCTTTTGGAAATCATCAGCATATTTCCATTCAGTACCAAGAGGGAAAACATCAAGCTGATAAGTATGTGTATCATATGGACTGTAATACAATTCTATAAAGAAATAAATTCTATAAAGATTGTAGTATGCAAGTTGTTTTATTTATTGAAAAGTCATGTAATACAATTCATATGGATTTTGGTTGCATGCAAAAACTTATCAAAATGGTTTAATGTAACGTAATAATAGATATATCGATCAACAAATGTTTTGACGTTATTTAACAACAAATAATAAATGAATAACAACATATTTATTCCGCGTGAATGTTAACATTCAAAGTGATTAAATATATGTTTAATAAAACATATACCCTAGTAGCAATTACAAAAAAGAAACACAAAAATAAACATAGTGAATCAATTAATAAACAAAAAAAACCTATAAACACTAAATTCGGCATTTTATTGAATAGATACACGAATTGAAAACATAAAAATATTAACTTGAAGCAAGGTCAAGACTTTGGATTTCATCATCATTGAAATTACTAAGGTAAATCCTTTTTCATTTAATTGATGTATATACATGGGCCAATTTGAATTAGAAACATATAAAGGGTTAAGAATCTTGAATGCATGGCAACTTAAAAATTAGATGTTACTACAAATGTGGTTAAGCAGTAACATGTGCATCGACTTATTTACATGTGGATATAATAGCTTCGAATATGAACAGGTCATTTTGGTTCAGGTTCTCTGGTCAAAACACATTTTATAGAACAGTTTCTCTAACAATTAAAAAATGGTTTTGTCTTAGTTTCACCATCACCTAGTTTTATATATTGAACCTATACTTCCAACATGCATATGCTGGTCGGGGCGGGCAAGATAACATGTTACAATGGGTGATTTAAAAATTTGTAAAAAAGGTTCTCAGAAAGTGTAGAAAGGATTTTAGTACCGACATTTGTCTAGATGCAATGCACTTTTGGGCCCTTGTGCATCAGTGTACAAAATTGTGCATAATGGACATGAGTCAAACACCAGTAGCCTTCCTACACTTTTTACACTAAGAGCCCTTCTTATTTGATCTGATCCTACACATACACTCTCTCTTCAACAACAATGGAGGCTTTTCATCTTGACTGGCTTGATAAATGGGATTTGTTGGTAGATAATAGTATGCATATGCCACCTCACGGGGACTTCTGTTGGAAACTTAATAAATTCTGGAGAGCTAAAGTAAGATTTGTATTTTGAAATAGTAGGTGAAGAAGACCAAACAATCTTGAAATCAACTACATTTGATGCCTGGTCATCTAAAGACGCCTGTCCAACATACAATTAGTTCACAGTCAGATAAATAGTGATTTAATAATGCAAATCTACTAATAAACATAGTACGAAAGTGTCCGGATTGCAAGTTGGAACCAATTATCTAGACAATCAATTTTTCATTTTTGAATAAGTAGCCAAGTAGGTAATACTTATGACTATCTGATTATTTAAGGGTCATAATTAATTTCATATGAAGAGAGAGACCAGTACAAAAAAAATTATACTAAATCATATGAAGTTTTTGAGATATCATTTAAAAAAACAAAATCACCTAAATTGCAATAAAAAACATAGCTAATACATGCGTTACTCCCTTAGTTGAGGATATAAACAGTTCAATTAGTTTATAAATAAACATATATAATAAATACAGTGCACATTTAGAGACCCGTGTGTCACATGTTTCATACAAAAGTAAAATGAAAAAAATATCAATATTGTAATATACAAGTTGTTTTACTTATTGAATGTTAGGTAATTAATTGGTATGGATTTTGGTTAAGTGCAAAAAAAAAATCATATAAGGCTTTACATGTAACGTGATGATGGATTTAGCGACCAACTAAAGTTTGATTTTACAAAAATTATACACGAAGACTGGTATCAAGAGAATAATACCATATTTATTCTAATGGAAGCCAAATAAACATGAACTTCAAATTGAATAAATATACTTTACGAAAACATAAAAATTATTATCAAATTTTATTGTTAAGACTAATGAAAGAACAATAATAAACCTTTAATAAAAAAAAGAGAATTTAAAATCTCATAAAGTTACTCATAAACCTCAAAATTTCTCTTTATACACAATATTTGTTGTTGGTTCATCTTTATCCAATATTAGTATCTTTAGTCAATTTCGAATCGTGAACTATGAATATAAGGACGGCAAATTTAGTAAAACCTTTGAGAAGATGAAATTTAAATGCTAATGTACTTTCAACGACTGAGAACCATGTTGAAGAGATAAAGGTAACTCTTTTTAGGTGTGATGCGATTTGATCTTTAACAAATGAGGTTCAAAATCCGAAGGTACATATATCCATCCCCAGTTTGATCTTTAATTTAAAAGACATGATATTTAGCAAGTATCCGTGGCTTCTGTCATGGCAACAACAGTTAAGGTAACGAAATACATTGGTAATTTAAATGCAATGTTTTGATACATGATTTTTAGGTTAATGGTAATATATAGTAAATATTTAATAGGTTGAGCTTACTAAAATGGACGTTAAGAGTGGATAAGTGAAACCCCAAGTACTATTGAGTAACCAACAACATTGTCCTCTTCTGTCGGTAGTGCACTTCAAATGTATTCAATGTTTTAAAAACTGGTTCAAACAGTACGGTATAACCGGTTTGAACCACCTGGTACATAGGTTGAACCGCCAGGTAGGACCAATTGAACCGTTTCTGAGCCCAACCCGGTAGGGTATAAAAAACCAGTTTATAAAACATTGCCTTTATTTATTTGTTTGTTTTCGCACTTTAGTTTTTTATTCATAAAATTTTGGGAATTTTACCCCAAATGTTATCTTTTAGGCATGTATAATAATTAGCCAAGCTATCATATATAAAAAAGAAATGAACAAAAATAACACTAAACACCATGATAAAATAATAAAAGTAAAATCTTATGTAAATTTGAAAGTTTATGAAGCATGAGTCTGCAAATAAATGTAGTAACTTGATCCTGTAACATAAAAAAAGGCTAAAAACGTTAATCATAATCACACACATATATATATATATCATTAAAGGTAGATAGTTAATCATATATAAAATAATACAGTTTCAGAGTTTCAGCAATCAGTTAACTAAAAACTAATAGGTTTAAAAGAAGAAAAGAATTTGTTCGGAGTTTGGTGTTCAATAACACGATTTGTATGTTTCTACATGCACCTTTTGTACTACATCATATCAACGGAAAAATTTTGACTCATATACATGAAACGACCGACTTGGGTTGTAACTATTCTCCAACGGGTTAATTATAAGCAAAAAAAAATGTATTGGATCAACATGGTTAACCTGTGGCATAATTTGTTCTTACATCACAATTCATATCAAAGTATCAGTGATCATGAATGGGTGATGATCAACCAACCAAGCCGTTCTGTTGCTACCGTTGAAATCCAGTAATAACAACAATTTAGTCTTATCTGTGCGCTCTTTCACCTCCATCTCCTGTTTTTAAACCCGCAAACTTACTTGTGATATCTTGTACTAAATCGACGATTACACCCACTACGCCCATTAAGATATTGAACATGTACGGCTTCGGGGACGTTGCTGTTAAAAGTATGATTACAATGCAACGTGTTTAATTAGTATTTGATCGTTTTAATTTGATATAATAAAATATTAAAAGGATTAACTATTTAATAATGAACAAAGTAAATGGAAAGCTTACTTTAGTTTGCCAAAAGTAAGAAGAGAGAGATTTGATTCTTTAATCTCTCTCTCACTGCTGAACGATTTCTGAATATACCCATTACTTCGGAAACACTTCCGTCCAATTCGCCCGATACGACCAACTTCTTAGCCTTGTCTAATGAATTCATACGCACCTCATAGAATATCTCATTTCCGCCGTTTGTCAAGAAGTAAACCAGTCGTAAATTTAGTTATAAGTGGGTCAATTTTGGTTCTATTTTACCTCAAACGGGTCAAACCCTAAAATTTAGAAAGGGATATAGATCAATCAGGTTAGTTGAAAGTAAGCTAAAAGTTATTTTAAATGTATACAACCTCATAAATTGTTTTATTATAACGTAATTGACCAAGTAAGTATTTACAAATACGCTGACAAATTAGCGTTTGCATCTCAATCTAGCTGGCCGGAAAAATTTTGACTCGTTATTTAATTAACCCAAACCACCTATAATGAAACAGAAAAATACTATAAGTGGTTTGCGTCTGGCGCTCAACCCGACCTCAAGCTTGCCCAACTGCTTGAGACATTTTGACCCAAACATAATTCAACCCATTATTCAGCCCAACCCATTTCGGCTTGTTTCTTCACTTGACCCAAACCACCTGTAATGGAAAAAAGAAAAAATACTACACTTAATATGTTTGCAGCTCAACCCCACCTAGCCTCACCTGTTTCAACACGCTATTCAACACAAACCTATTCTGCCCATTTGCTAGCTAAATCAAACAATCTACAATGAAGCAGAAAAAAAAATACAAATAAGTAATTTGCAGCTCAACCCCAACTGTCATGAACCACTATTTATAACTTAAGGCTTTTAACAATATTGTTTTATTATATGTGCATAAGTGGGTATACATTCATGGCTTTATTATGTTCGATGTAGTGCTTCACATTAAGGAGTCTAAGGGACTCAATGGGTTGGACCTTATATGTCTTTTTTGGTTGTATGTATTCTTGCTTTGGTTGGTACTACTGGAGCCATTCATCATATTGAGTTCAACTACCGTGACCCATTTCAACCCCAACCCTTTTGACCCAGCTTATGATTTATTTACATTATCTGAATTATTAGATGCATATTGCAATTGCTAAGAGAAAAATTAAAAGAAGTATGCGCACTACTAAACTTATTACGTACCGACTAAAATAATAGTTACGTTTAAGGCCTGACAAATTATACAAGATAATACACATGAAAATATTACTTACAACTTGCACACATACAAATACTTATATTACTTTACTATCTACGTTGCCCATTAAAAAAACATCATCCACAAAAATAGATAAACATCTCACAAAGTTGACTAATATGCAGTGGTCAAACTCACCATTTGTTATCTCAACATTTTTTCTATTTCAATATTTGCTACATAATCCCATGTAGTTGGAAAGTACCTCCTAAGTTTGACCAAAATTCTTAATCAAAACTCAAAGCATGTGATATTCATGAAAAATCTTAATACAATTGAAGCTCTTATTTCATTCATAACTAATAACATCACAAAAGCTCCTCAAGACTAACCAGAAAACATGCAACCTAAGTAAGCTGTGGAGCCTATTATTATATTTATAAAAACAAATGAGTATGCAAATATACAAGGAATTCTAGATTTGTATACATCTTAACAGACCATACCTTTAAGTAAGCAATTGTTGTGACAAGAGAAAAGATTTGGTATATGGGGCTCGCACCACAATTTAACTAACTGACCACACAAGTAATCAGTGATGGTCTTGTCTTCACGTAGGTCGCTAATAAGCTCCCCTGATATTTACAAACAATAAAGAAGAAATCTAATAAGATGTGATAAAAACACCAATATAGTGAAATTGCAAAATACTTTAATTAACAACTTTAGTCTTAAAACTTATTAGCAGGGAACATCTCATGAGCCTACTCTTGTGAAACATCAGTTAGCTCAAAAGGTTGGTGCTCCTAAATAGAACATAAATGTATAAATTAGTGGTTTAGATTGAAATCAATAACGCAAAATAACAAACACACGCCTATACAAAAAATATAAATATAACAAAAAACGTCAAGTTCTGTAAGAATGGGATGCAAATAATCAATCTTAATTTTACATTACACAGGTATATATATATATATATATATATAGTTTCTAGAATCAAAATATCATTGTTTATATGATTTCAAGAGGTATGTTGACCATTTAGCGGCTGCAAGTTTTACCTCTTTGACCATTTCAAAGTCAAACATGGTACTAAAGCGTATCGCTCTAAGCACTCTCAAAGGATCATTTAATCAACAACGGTGTTCGTTAAACTTAGGGTTAGATGAAAACATTAGAAGAGTAGGGTTTGAGGAGAAGGTGAGTGTCGATCAGAATCAATCTGTAGCGGCGCTTTGAGGAAAAAAAAATAAAAGAATAAAGGGGTTTTATAGGGTAGGTATAGGATGTTAGTTGGGTTAACTTAGGAGCTCCATATTTGAGTTGGAGCCTAGGTGGACACCCTAGGAAGAGACTATTCAACCCAATTGACCTCAATTATTATATAGATAGATTTAAGTGAATGCTCTATTAAAAGAAATATTAAAAAGAGTAAAATGTTGAAATCGTCTTTAAGAGGTTTGGCAGATTTGCATGTTCCATCTAAAAACTTTAATTTTGTAACTGAACACTTAAGGTTTGCAATTCATTGCCATTTCATCTAATGGGTTGACTATGTTTGTTTAATGAGATGTTGTTTGAGGTGCGTTGAGTTTTTGAGGGAGATCACGACATAATGATAATTGTTGGGTTAACTGTACTAGCGTAATTATTTAGTTATGCTACATATATAAATAGTGCGTCATCCTAAACTGCCCTGATCTCCCCCTACAATGTTTTTTTTTAAATAAGCAGTTTAATTAAAAACAAGTTTTACATCACCCGCGCGTTACAGCGGAATGTTAATTATAAAAGTCTTTGAAATCACTTTCTCTTCGTCTTTGACTAAACGTTTTATTTTTAGTCAAAATGATGATTTGGAATCATATAACCAAGTTTGTACTGGCATTCCTAAATATTTACGTATCTCATTCGATGTGTTTAAAAATATGCCCTTAGACCATGTGTAGTGGGGAGGGGGGAAAATTTAAAGTCCCCTCTATGATTGGTCCACGTGGCAGCTGAGTCAGCATGAGGCGTTAATTCAAAATGGGGTATAGTGGAGGGGCGTTAAAGTGGCCCCACTATTATTTTATTAAAAAAAACTTCACCACCGTCACCTTCTTTCTTCTTCTTCTTCTTCTTAATCACCTCCTCCTCCTTTCTTTCTTTCTTCTTCTTCCTTTCATTCTTCTTCTGATTCTTCTTTCTTTCTTTCCTTCTTCTTCCTTCTTTCATTCTTCTTCTTCAATTCTTCTTCTTCGATTCTTCTTCTTTCTTTCTTTCCTCCTTCTTCTCACTCACACACACAATTACACAAACCTTCACCGTCACCTTCACAGTATCACCACCTTCTCACCACCGTACACCGTACACCACCATCACCGTCACCTTCACAACATCACCACCACTGCACCGCTGGCCACCATCGTTAAAAAAACAGAGCACCACCACGGTACACCATCTAGAGAGAGAAACATTAGAGAAGAGAGATTGAGTTGTCAAAGGAAGATTGGTTGGTTTAATTCTCGTTCCAGCGCTAAAATTATAACGCCAGAGCCCTTTTTTTACCATTAGCGCCCCTACGTAATGGTGTAGGGGGCGCTAAAACTTGTTTAACACTGCCAATTGCGCCGACTACGGACGGTCTTAGGCCTTAATGAATTAAATAATTTAAACTTATTTATATGAACGACGAACAAAGTTATAGTAATAAAAATAGCAATTAAAAAAAAAACCATAGTATTAAAATAAGTGAAATTACATATCGTAATATGCTTATAAATTGGTATTGACCATGTTAGTTAATAATTTTTAAATGCTATGGACCCATTTGGGTTACTAATTTTTAAGTTTAAATGGATTATTTTTAGGCCCACATTTAAATGTTATAGGAATTTTATAAAAGAAAATGTGCCCAATAAAAATGTACCCGAGCTGCTTGGACTCTCTGGCTTGGCCCAAAGTTGGCCCTGCAAGTTTGCGACTTAAATTAAAAACTTCCAACTTCTGGGAATTTTCTTTATTGGACAGTGAATCGAACGTGTTACTGGTTCACTGGTTGAACCGGTTGACGTGATAAGTATTTTATTAAACATGAAACAAACTAATTAATAAAACTGTGATTATTTTGATGAAAGGATAAAACTAAATATAAGAAGTTGATTCCAGATGCTTCTCAGTTTCAAAGATAAAGCTTTATTTGAATGACTTTTTTGTCTTCCTCTGTCTACCTCTCTATTGGATGCAAGAAAGTATTTAATTTTTAAGATACTAGCAGGAGCCCGCGCGTTGCGGCGGTGCTGTATAATGCTTGGATATTGCGTTTGGTCAAATTTATGATTTTCGACCCGATTCGACCTGAAAATTCAAATTGAATTATATATAACTTGAACTTCTTTTATAAAAAGTACATATATATAATTTTGTTTATTTAGCTCGATTAGAATTCAAACATAAATCAAATTGTAATTTAAATAACCTGAATAACTCGAAAACAGTCGCGCTAAACATCCATATTCAACTTGTTACTTTTACCTGTTATATTATAGAGATTCAAACCAAGTTATAACTGGATCAAATTTATCCTCTATTATTGATTAAAAAAGAACATTACGATGTTGCCCGAAAGCATGATGGGTAAAGTGCATTCTTGCTACTTGTTTGTTAATCTCCACATGTTAATTCCAAAAATTATATACCGAACATGTGAGTTTGTTTACGGTTAATTTATTGTAGATAAGACATACAAAATATAGGGGGTTAAAATTGTGAATGGTGTAAATATTATACAAACAAATTTTTTGTTTCTTGTTTTTGCCTTTTTTTAACCTTCAACTATTATATAGATATATTAAACACCATGGTCGGTGCTATCTATTTTGTCTTTTAGTACATGATAAGAGTTTTATATATTGTTTTGCAAGTATGGTTACAATATTGAAGTTGGTGTAGTGGTTTTTGAGTATTCTTTTGTCTACCATGTGTTTGGGGGTTCGAAACCCACTTCTACTTTTCAAATATTTTATTCTCATTCTCACCTTTCATTTACTTTCCTTTTTTATTTTTCCTTTTTTCTTTCTTTTCAACTTTGTTTCAATTTTTTTTGTTGTACTTTTCTAAGTCATAATTTTCTTTTACGTTCAGCTTTGTTTTTTATCTATTTTTTCTTTTCAAATATAATACGTTTTCATGCTTATTTCTACCTATGTTTTCTGTTGGTCTACATTTTGATGTAAACTGTGTTCGAAAACGAGTGGGGTCAAATATAATACTATTTCATTTGACTATATAAAATCGTGTTATTGTACGTGTTGACGCCGCTAAGTCTTGATGCAAAGGTAAAAGTGACGTGGTGGTTAGGTGTGTAGTCTATACTTTATGTCGCCACATATTATTTTGAAACAAGTCAGATCAAATATAATACATGTAAATTCGCTAGTATGAATTCGGATTACTCTACGTTTTGACGTAAATTTAGTTTGAAAATAAGTCGGATTAATTGTAGCATATACTTTATGATGTCGTGTGTGGTGCCGCCGCAACGCGCGGCTGACAAGAAAACTAGTTAATCATTAATCATTAATTTTTTGTTTTTTTGTCATTAATTTTTTTGAAAGGTTTTTGTCATTAATTAATAGAAATTAATAGTTGTATTAAATTTGTCTTGTCATTCTAATGAAATTACAATTTTACACTTATGTATAAACATGAAATGACAACCTAACCCGTCCAGCACCCACTATATAGTAGTATAGATATAGATATAGATAATGGATTATTACATGTAACGTTTATGTTATCTTAATAATTACTAATTAAATGGTATCCTAAAAGGAGAATACAAATACCATACCTTTTAGAGATCATTTTTATCCATTTATAACTCCTACCATTCTTGAAATATTATTATTTCGTTTGAATTAACTAACCAACACTTTTGGTCTATATATATTCGAGTTGTAAACCTCACATACTCATATACCCCATCATGAAAACGTTATTTTACTTTTTCTTTTACCTTGCTATCACAACCAATGCAACTCCATTTCCAAACACACAGATAACATCTCCGATATCTAACACTAACACAACAAAGAAGGTATGTTTTTTTAGTCATTGGACCGTTTATATCTACAATGGAATCAAGGATCCTATCACAGTGCATGTACAATCAGGTGATGATGATCTTGGGAATCGTACACTTGCATTCAACAATAATGAAAATTGGAGCTTTTGCGACTCGCTCAAAACACTATTTTATGCTCATTTTTATTGGAACTCAGGACTACACTTTTTAATGTTTTTGATACTCATACAAGTGAAAAATATTGCTCAAAATGGAGATATCGCAAACAACGAACATGTTTTTGGTTAGTTAGGGAGGATGGATTTTATGTGGGGGGACATTATAATCCATTTCCACAGGGATGGACTAAATTATATGATTGGTAATGTATTTCATGTTCTTATTAATGTATTAAATAATTATTATTGGTGTAATATTTGAAATTTTGGATTTTATTATTTGCATTAACCAATATAGTGAAATGAAATGAATTTTTTTACCATTTTGTTACGTAGGCAAATCATGATTCTTTTCTGATGTAACTGTATATATCCTAGGGAATTTATATAAACAATGGATGATCTAAGAGACATGTAATCACTTTCATATCGAATTATTTCGGTGGTTCTTCGAAAAATTCAATCAGATACAACTCAGATTGAGAAAATAAGAATAGAGAATGATTTAATTGTGAATCCATGAACCAAATAATTACGACTAAAGTATTTTCTAGAATTTTAGGTTAAAAATTGCTGGTCTTTTAAATTAATAAATTGTATTAAAACTGCCTAATTTTCCTTTTTGAAATTAATTGCAATTTCTGGAAAATAAATTTTCCAGCCAGGGGAAATGTACAACATTCGCAAATTTCAATATATATATTTTTTTAAAACGACAAATCAAACACTCATCTAATATGCTTGCAATTCTACTCCACGGTCCATGGCAGAACTTGAATCCTCGACTACTAGTGAACGAGAAGCCATTTTACCAGTATACCATTGGTCAAATTCGTTAAATGCACTTTAGTAAATTTCAATAATTGTTTTAATATTTTCAGTACAAGTACAATCTGAAATGGCATGCTCTAAAATGCTTGATTAATGTTACATTTATAAATTTATAAAATAAACACAAACACAAACACAAACACATATATTGTTTAAAATTATACCATGCATGTAGCAAAAAGTAACATGATTCAAAGAGGGTTCGATAAAGTTCGAATCTTCTTATTTCATCGACAAAATTGACACGTAATACAATGAAGCATTTAGCAAAAAGAAAACAATAATTCACGAAGGCAAAACATGTATATGGTGAACTTGGGAGTAGGGTTTTTTTATTCCACGGTCTAGAACAGGTTTCGAACCCTCAACCACTAGGAAATGATACACCATTTTACCAATATACCATTGGGAATTTTCATTAAATGCCCCTGGTGAATTCATTAAATGTGTAGAGTAAGTACCCGCAACGCCTACCTGTGAGGACGCCCCCTCCTCCCTTAAGTAGATTCAACGTAACTTCAAATAAATACCGCATGTCACAACGGAGGTAAACCAACAATACTTCTTTTATCTTTTGAATTGTTTTGCCGGACCGGTAACTCAAGATGTTAATTTGGTCCCTACCCGAACTCGATGAAAAAAAATGGGAACACTCCTTATAGACTCGTTGAGAATGATTCTGGTCTAGTTTGTGGCCTATCATATGTGCAAGGCGCTCTGGTGGATCCTTACCCAAATATGAAAATCTACGAATCCTTAATTTTATTGTATACATAATAAAAATTCAAACCATAATACAAATGTGACTTCAATTAATCTGATTTAACCTAGACTAGAACCCGGAATATATAGAATTGTAGAAGCGAGACCCATGTCGCTAAACCACATATCCATAGCGGACACATTGCAAACAACTATGGTGGTGCTATATAGCCTATTTTTTTCTAACTAAATTGGTTAAAGTCATCTTACATGATTTACATATATTATAGCTTGGTAAACATTTGAAAGTTGGATTGTTTTGTTATTTATTTAGCAATTTAAGTGAACACTATATTAAATA
This sequence comes from Ambrosia x helenae, assembly GCA_030844895.1. Taxonomy (NCBI): domain Eukaryota; kingdom Viridiplantae; phylum Streptophyta; class Magnoliopsida; order Asterales; family Asteraceae; genus Ambrosia; species Ambrosia x helenae. Next base: position 8,671 of record JAUTDX010005554.1, on the reverse strand, counting down.
AATATTAAAAAGAGTAAAATGTTAATATCGTCTTTAAGAGGTTTGGTAGATTTGTCTGTTCCATCTAAAAACTTTAATTTTGTAACTGAACACTTAAAGTTTGCAATTCATTGCCATTTCCATCTAATGGGCTGACTGCATGGACGGCCCTTAGTAGGGGCGGCGCGGGCGACGGCCCCAGGCCCGAAAATTCTAGGGGCCCGAAGGTTTTTTTTTTGAAGTTTTTATATATATTATATATATATATATATATATATTTTTTTTTTTTTTTTGGGTTGTGGACTATTGTAATCATTTCTTTAACATTTACCCACCTAATAAGACGAAAAATCACTAAATTTTTAAACCTAACAAAGAAAACCCAACCCAAAACGAGGGTTTAAAAGGCAAAAGAGTTTACCGTTTACACAACCAACGCCAAACATTACAGACTTCCAGCCGTAAGCTCGGATTTTTTATAGTGAGTTTTTATATTTCATGATTGGGTTTAAAATATATGGGCCCGGTTTAATTGTTGTGGCCCCAGGCCCAAGTGTTTTTTACAGTTTTCGGAGACGGCCCTGGCTGACTGTGTTTGTTTAAACTGTTAAAATGAGAGGTTGTTTAAGGTGCGGCACCCTAAACTGCCCTGATCTCCCCCTACAATGTTTTTTTTAAATAAGCAGCTTAATTAAAAATAACATTTTATAAATAAAAGTACATTAATTGAAACTAAGAAATATTAAAATACAAGAAACATAAATGAAAAGGATGACATGCAAAGGAAATTCTTTTGTGTGTGTGGAGAGGAGGGGGGATGTGTGTCAGTATGTTACCATAAACTATCCTGATTTCCCCCTAAAATGTTTTTTTAATAAATAAAAGTACATTAATTTAAACTAAAAAAATACAAGAAACATAAATTAAAAATAAATCATAAAAAATAATTTGAAACTACTCATCGCCTTCATCTTCCTCATTTTCCGAATAGCACTCCCAACCATGTTTCCGCGACTATTTAACGTTTTCTTTGTAAAACCAATTCCAACCTTTTACCCTGAGGTTGTCGTGCAGTTTCGAATACATGTTCAACTCGTGGTCATATTGCCTTTGCCTCATCGTTGCGCGTTATTCCTCTAACAAAGCTATATATTTTTTTTCTCTTTGTTGAGTTTGTATTTCCACCAACTTGGTTAACTTATCTTCCTTCATCACCCGGTACGCCCCATATTCATCAACTAAGGAGGTTTTGCTTGAGTATTCCGCAAGTTTCTTATTTTTTTTCCGATGTGGCCTAGTTGGTGCGTTATCTTCATTGAGATCCAGCAACTTACTAGTGTGGGTGTCGTCCGGTGTACTCGACGCATGATAGTTGTCACCTTCCGATGACTTCCGCCTCTTGTCGAAATGACTATCCGATGAATATATTTTGTTGGATCCATAGTGCTTCAAAGTGTTTGATTTGTGGATGAATATATTTAGTTAAAAGTGTGATTTGAGATAAGACTAAGTGTTTGTGGTTGAAAGTGTATATGAAATGTGTATATATTAATTAGGAAAAAGATTTTTTTTTTAAAATAAATATGTAACAGTCAGAAGAGCCGTTGTTGAGTGAGATGGAGCCGTTGCCAATGACCCGAGAATTCCACCCGCCTCTCACTATCTCTGCCACCGCCGTGAAGGTAGTAGAGTACCCATGAGCAAATCATGTGGTGCACCGATCCCTGATGGCTGACTATATGTCTTTGGATAATATGAAACGAGTTTTAAGAAAATAAACACGAAAACCCAATAACTTGTATATTGTGTAGTATGTTTTTCTTGAGCAAACGTGAAAGTTTTTTTACCACTACATACAAGACAGATTTAAAATCCAAGTTGTTTACAAGAATACAACTTAAATGACCAAACATAAGTCATAACGTGAACTCTTGTAACATATAACCTAACAGACCAAATAACAATAAATGAACAGTTTTTGAAGTAACCTTAATGAGTTCAAGCAGATTCGTTAACTAACCGTTTCTTTTTGTTAAGCGATCCGCTTAAAGATGCCTTTAACTTCTTCCACTCTTTTACAGACTCCTCGGTCCTCATAAACGGGCCTGTTTTATCAGATTCTAAGTTCCCAGTACATGAGATTCTCTTTTTTTCTGAAATTTTCTTCTTCACAGGTGGCAAAGTAGCTTCCTTTCTCACAATCGGAATTTGATCATCAAGATTCTTGTTTGCTGGTTGTGAATCAAATGTATCCGCTTGCTGTTCAGGTTTTCCAGAACTTACATCGGGAACAATCTGTGAAATGCTGAAAGAACTATGACTTGCAGTGCTAATCAGTTGTGTCCATGAGGATTTATGTCGCCAAAAATTCACCTCTAGCTGTCCGAATCAAATCTTCATTGTTTTTCACAGGTGAATCCATGGTTGTTTTCTTTAAATCTTGATCATTTACATGGTTTTCGAAGTTGCAATCAAGATCTTCAGTTTCAGGTTCTTCCTCTTTTTGGTCAAGATCATCAGATTTAGGTTCTTTTTTTTGTTCAAGATCACCTGCAACAGCATCTGATATTCTGAATTGCTGACCAACTGTAGCTAAAGGCAAGTCAAGACCGTCAGCGTTTGGTTCCTCTTCTTTTTGCTCAAAGTCACTTGCAATAACGTCGGGAATGCTGTTTTCTGTAGTATCTTCGTCTAGCTCTGTTCCTGGCTTGTTTTTATCAGCCTCTACCTTTCTCTTTTTATCAGTGTTAATTTCCTCTTCGTTTTTTTGAGGAATAGATGCAATGAAGTCTGAAATACTGAATGACGTGTCACGTTTCTGACCAATCAGATCTTTCCATGTAGACTTCAGTGACCTTAATGAATTATTTTCCGATTGTTTTGTTACTAATTCCGCTTCTTTTTTGTTGTTTTCTTGAGTATCCACACTGGTCTGAGAATCTCTAGATGTTTCTTCTGTGTGTGGTGATTTTCTCTTCTTAGTGAGTGGAGCGGGTTTCTTCCGAGAATTTTCATTCACCTTATTTGGTTTTTCAGTAGAAGTATTTAGCTTCTTAGCTACTGGTTCCTGAGCATCAAACGAGAATAAGATAGAATATCAAGCTCAAACAATATACTAAAAGTAAAAATGGTATAATATTCGGGTTGGGCTAGTTGGATACGGGTCAAAATGTATAAATTTTAACAATCTATAGTTTATAATTCTATTGAACACGTTAATCTATTAAAAACAATATAAAATTGGAAAACTCGTTGACAGGTTGCCCAAACCAAAATACAAAAACTAGGGTTCAGGAAGTTTAAGCATTAGAAAACGCTTTTGAGTGACTTTCGACCTATTTTGCCATGTTAACTCGTTTGACCTATTTCCATTTTAGTTTTTAAGATTCAGGTGGTTTGACCTGTTTCAGATAAAATGCCACCCCAAGTCGGCAATTTTTTCTGCAAATGGGTAGAAAATTTCACCTCTAGCCAAAAAAAAGGAACAAAAAAAATCTAAAAAACAGCAATAGATTATTAAACTACTACCTTATTCACCATCATAGCACTCATTTCCCCTAGCAGATCCATACTGTCATTTTTCCTGTTAGCCACATTGATTATCAGATTATCTTCATCTGTTAAATGATCTTCCTCGTCAGTTTCAGCAGCAATCGTTTCATCTTTTTCATTTGCTGATTCAGACCGCTCAATTACTTGCTTAGACGGATTTGCCCTTTCAAATATCTTATTCATCACTGAGTTCATAATATTCAGCTCTTGCTCGTTAATTCCATAGCTCGCATCGTCAATTTCAGAAGACTGTTTTTTTACTTGGGGGAGGAAAAGCAAGTGAGTGCTCATCACAATCACAAAAATGGGGTTGGCATGGATGGAACTTGAATCCGTTGAAAGCTGTATTTGTGTTTTCCAATTCCAACTTGGGCCAAGGATTTCACTATAAAAAGAATAACAAAGTCAATGAGGTGGAATCGAGACAGTATGTGGGCAGATGTGGTAAGTTCAACCCATGTACTTACAGTGGGTAAAACCATAGTTGTCAAAAGCGCGCCTATGCTCAAGGCGCAACCAGGCGCACCAAGTGCGTTGCGCCTTGTGAGGCGCGCGCCTAGGCACTAAGGCGCACTATCGGGACTGTTTTCAGGCTGATTTCCGGCCAAAAGTTGCCTAAACCTATTAAACATCCTAAATGAGTTATGAACAAGTCCTAAACAACCCTAAAACATCCTAATGTAGCCCTAAACAAGCCTAAAACATCTCTAAAATCCCTAAAAATGTATTTTATACTATGCGCCTAATTATAAAAAGCCCTCGTTTTTTATGCGCTTTGCGCCTAGGCTCCAGGCCGCTTTGACAACTATCGGTAAAGCATAAAAAATAGCTTACAAGAAAACTGGTCATATGAGTTGGAAGTGGTAAAAGTTGCTCAAAGTATATTATGAACACATAAAAACTCCTAAATCAATGTCGTCAACTCTTTAGATAATTATTGAATGGGAAAATGTCACTCAAATACTCAATACTAACCAAGTTTCACCATTGTTCCATTCAGGTAGCTCAAAAGCTTTTTATCAATTATCAAAACCACTCACGTTTTTAATATTGTTCGATTCAATATTGTGAAATATATCATAATTGGTTAAACTAAGTGCCTACATAGAACAGTTGTGAAAACCAGTTGAGTGGCCACTTATGAAAAGAAAGTCTAAACGACGGAACGATAGTGAAAGTTGAGTGGTTTTAGCAGTTTGACTTTTTTTATTTGGCTAAATTGGAACGATGGTCAGACTCAAACATTGTTACTATATAAAAAGATTTGCACCCTTATTAAAATTGAATTAGTGTGATCATATTCTACACACTAATAATTTGAAAAGAAATTATAAAACTTGGTCAAAAGTTTCTCCCATCAACCTGACCAAAACCCCATTTGAACCCATACAAAAAGTGCCCATTTTGTCCGAGTACCCAACCCAAGCATTTTGACACCTCTATGGTTGTTGCGTAACTGAAAGGGTGTAAATATAAAGATTACCTTCCCTAGCTTTGGAAAGAATATATGAATCTGTGTCTTATCAGCAGGAGAAGGTTTCTTTGGCTTTTCAGGTGTATCATGAATTTTGGTTGCATCACCGTCACATTTATCAGATGCTTTACTAGCATGTTCAGATTCCTCTTGCCACTCACGCTTCAATTTACCAAGATAGTGTTCTTTAGCCTTCTCAAGCCTCAACTTCCCTCCTTTCCACATACATCCATTATACTGCAGTTTCAATATTATGGAAAATAGCACCACATCAATTCAATATGTTCTCTGATAATTAAAAATTAACCAAAAAGCCTAAAATATATATATAACTCAACTAACCTACAAATAGCCTATAAATTACATAGTTCTTAGTGTCATGTAAAGGAATATCATGATGCTATAAGAAGTAAAAAAACAGGACAACAAAAAAAAAAAAGCAAACATAGCACAAAGGAAATGGGATAATTCAAATTACCAAGTAACCGGTATCCACACATGTATCCATAGCAACAAGTTTGAATGTTGCCCACAAAGGTTTATCATCTTAATCTTAAACGTTCGTAAATGTGTAATTGTTAAAAGAAAATTCATCTTGTGAAATATGCACCTTTAATCCAAATTTGTTGTTTATCGATAGAAAACCTCTTAAAACGATATGTATACTTTTGACCACTTCATTCACTTACAAATTTGTTAGCTTTCCATGTTCAAAGATGTTAACCATATGCTAGTTTTTGTAGAAAAACATATACCGGTCATTATACTTGGCTTAATTTAACAGTCTGCTCATTTTGGTTTACTAAATTAAAAAAAAAAACTAATTTTGTACATATATACATAAGGGCAATAGATTGTCATAAATAAATACATATACACTTAACTAAATTCAATTAAAAAGTAATAAATTCAATTTAAACTTATGAAAATGCACTTAATCATAATATGTACATCTGCAATACAATATAATACTGGAAGCAGTTCTGTATTCAACATGTAAACCCTATATCAATTTTCAATTAAAAAAAGCATATAAACAAATCACAGAATATGAAACAGAGAGAGAGAGACCGTGCTAAAGAGCTTGGGAAGTGATTTATCAGAAGAAGGAAGGAAATCAAGGTAAGCAAAGCTACGGCCTTTGGTACGGACAACATCGACGGAGACTACTTCACCCAACGATGAGAACGTTTTACGGAGATCGTCGTCCGTTACGCCGCCGCCTAGTCCGCCGACGTATATCCGTGTTTTGTCTCTGGTTGCTACTACTCCTCCTTCTCCGTCCATCGTCGCCGGAGATGGAAACGAAACCTCGGAGCACCTACTGAGTTAGCTTATATTTCTGGGCCGGGTCGGTTTGACCTAGATGCTAAATAGTATCCCCAGGCCCAAAATACACACATTGGTTTTTTAAGAACCGAACTTGGTTTGGAACCGGTTTGAGCATTGACCGGTTCAAGTTAAACCAGTCGGTTTCAGTTTGAAACCGATTCGGTTGAGCCAAATGCTTAGCATATAGATAGTACTCCCAAGGCCTAAAATACAAGTTTCTGGTTTTAGCCCAAGTGATGCAAAAACGTTATATGGATGGTCGGTGCACTGCTGACCAACCAACCATATAACGTTTTTCATAACTTATGACCACTTGTTTAGTTTTCAATAAATATGTAGTAAGGTCATAATATAAACATACTATAGAGACTAATAGTGTAATTGATCCTATAAAAATTATATATTTTTTTTCTTTTAAACGTCACAAATTTGACTTTACTCTAGTCTCATCTAAATTTACTTTCACTCCTCAAATGAACTAGAACCCAACACTTAATAGGTTTGTCGTTTGGCCATTGTAGTTGTTGTAAAAAAATGTTATAACTGCTTCCCGACATCGTAAGTTTATACCTAATAATAAGTAATTATTATGTAACGTGTAAACAATACTATAAGCACAATTTATTTTCTTGTTTCTTTTATGTCACCTATATATGCATTATTTCTTGTTTCTTTATGTCTAGTAATAAGTAATTATCGTGTCATGTTCACTAGATTCTTTAAACGAGTTCAACCGGTTGGACTAGAACTAGGGGCTGTTCACGAGCCGAGCCGATCCGAACGAAGCTTTGCTCGTGCTTGGCTCGTTTACAAACCGAACCGAGCGGAGCGGCTCGTTTACAATCGAGCCGAAAACGAACGAGCATTCTTCGAGCGCAATTTGCCGAGCGAGCGCCGAGCGAGAATAGAGCGGAGAATAACATGGACGATTATAAAATTGGGATGTTTTCTTCGATGTTTTCATTGTCGGGTGACAACTAAGGTCAAAAAGTCCGATGCTAACACTAATATTGAGATCACAGTGTCCAAAAATAAGGCTTAGATTTGGCTGTGAGGTGATGAGCATACATCAGACAAGAGTTGTTACTTGTGACGTAGGTGTGATATCAAGCGACAATTCGCGATGGATGACTATTAACATAAAGAAGTCAAGACTGTCACCTCATAATATTTTTTTTACTATTGAATCTAGTGTTAATTTTTTTTTATTATGTTAAGTGGGTTGGTTATATTTTGTTTGCATATACTGAGTCAAATCCAATAAAATCTTATATATAAAGCCATAAATTTATCTATAAATTGTGTGTATATTTATTATTAAATAAATAAAAATTTATTCGAGCCGAACCGATCCGAGCGTACCTTTGCTCGTGCCTGGCTCATTTACAAACCGAACCGAGCCGATCGGCTCATATACAACCGAGCGGAAGAACGAGCGGGCATTTTTCGAGCATTTTCCGAACCGAGCGACGAGCGATCCACGAGCGGCGAGCGATTTAAACAGCCCTAACTAGAACACCCGCCACAACCATTCATTATAAGTTATATAGGGATTGAGTTGTTTCACGAACCATCTCTAAATTGGAGAAGGAAGTAAAAAAGACAAAGTGGAACATTTGAAGACAATGTCGCAAACCTTTTGATCTGGTGTAGATTCAAGCGATAGATATGAGGTGTCACAACAAGATTAGTTAATAACGAAGATTCATAAGTGTTGGGCTTTGAACCCCGTTTCATGTTATAATGTTATAATATTAAATTTAGTGAATTGTAATTTCCGCCCCTCAAGTTTACCTAAACTAATAGGTTTCATCCACTCTTAACAACTTTGCTCCTTAAAAGTTAACCGTCACCAGGTCGAGGGACTTATAGTGTTAAAACATTAAACGTCACTCAATAGAAGCATTAAAAGATGGATGAAGCATGCTAGATTATGCAAAACTCAAGGTCGAAAATTGCGCTTTGGAACGCCTGCATGAAAATCTCCCTGACTTTAATCTTGGCGGTTTCTCCAAAAAGACACCGCCCCCAAAAAGCTACAGAAAACCTTGGCGAATGCTCTTTATTGTCGAATCGCACGAAGTCTGGGAGAAGATTTTTGCTTGACCCCACGCCAGAAAGCCGTCATGGAATGCTTACAAAGGCCACACGCCCAAGACTTCCTAACAGTTATCCATATCGAAGGACCTGGGGCAACGAATGTCAGCGATGGAATATAGAGCAATCCTCAAATATCGGTTGATAATTCCCATTTTTCCCGATGACGAAACATGTCCGTTTGCCGTAAAGCGTGTTTGGATAAATATGGGGAGCATGCCCTCCATTGTAGAGAGT